>LUCM01009568.1:202161-213494 GCA_008360955.1 Fasciolopsis buskii
GCGACGCGAACTGCGTCGGAAATTTGTGCCAGACAGGAATAAGTTATTGTCCGCACAAAACTGGAGAAGTCATTCCCCGTTATCCGTTCGCTGAGCAGGCACGGCGCATGGTCCACCCAAACAGGACCCCGATGCACTCAGTTTTCCAACTTGTGCATTAAAATCACCTACTACCACTACAATGTCGCAGCCTTTGCTCTTTCGAACAAGGGTGGCCAGTTCGTTATAAAACTCATCGTTTTGCATGTCAGTGCTGTAGTCTGTTGGGGCGTATGCTAAGATGACAAATAAACTGCTCTCAAAACTACTATCTTTCCGGACACCGACTGATCCCTGAACTTTCACGGCGCACAAACGACTGTTGACTGGGATCTAGTCTAAAAGGGCCACTTCAGTCTTCTCACTTTAAGACCACCCCTACACGTCGTTGACCACTCAGTTTGAGTTGTTTCGTCTCCTAAAGTGTGCAGGAAATATCTTGACGAGACAGCAGGTGCAGTTAGTTGAGCTGCACTGCTCGAACCCTAAATTCGTGTTTCACTCACGCAGCAGACATCAATCGAAAGTGAGTCCACTGTCCACTATCAGAGACAAACACGCCTGTTGACCAGCATGAATTAAAGTGCGCACATTGAAGGAACCGAGATCCAGAGACTGAGGAGGCTTGAGAAAATGTGAGCTAACAGACTGAAAACCACTTACTGCACTATTTGACAATGAGAGCAAAGAGATTGGATTAGAGACAGAAGAGACAGGCTGAATGAGAAAGGCAACTCTGAGCAGTAGGATATTTATCACTACACACCCCGCTCGATGCAGTGGGCAGCGCGGTCCTGATTATCCTGCGCGACGACCGATGCGGTAGGGAATTATTTGTAGGCGTGTAACCCGCCGGGATTGATGGACGGGTACTGCTAGGGAATCCAGCCGATATGCAGAAGAACGACAAGGGTTCTCAGCCAAATCCTTTGGTTCTAACAAGAACCAAGTTACCGGGTGATCAATAGGAATGCTTTTGGGACAACTGTCAAAGCATAACAGACTTCACGGAACGAGGCTCGTTCGCTTAACGCTCAGTTAGTCCTCAATTAAAATGTACGAGATCTTCCTCAGAATTCAGTCTACTGACACTCAGTCACAGACTGGCTGGCAATACCATGGGGTTGTTCTATGACAAAACAAATCCAGGCTACCTTTGTGGCTCAATCTACAAAAGATAGATGGTGTCTGTGAGCGGACCCTCAAAATGCCGAGGCACCACCCCAATTACCTGATGAGTACGAGAAGCAACAAGTATCATCATGCTGATTGCGCGAAACAGGTGACGAAAACTCAAACATGTAATTGGAACTGTTCTAACGTCTTCCTAAGTAAAAGAAGGGCCTGGAGATAGCCCCTATAGGACAGGCGACTTTTTCAGGTTGGGGAAACTAATAAGGTTTGGCAGAAAATTGAAAAGTTGAAGTTCGATTCCACCAACCTCACCGAGTACAGAAACAGATGGTCAAAAACTCAAGATTACTTTCGGAGTAAAAAATACTCAAAAAACATGGTATATGCGACAAAATGTAACCAACGAAGCATGTCTGACAGGATCTCTTGTTTTGAAATGATGCAAAATAGGTTGGTCATCCATCATTATCATGGCTGTAACGTTTCTAGATTGCTTTTGTCGTTCTTGACCACTCCCATCTTGAGATCATGACCCCGCGTCTGCCACCAAACTGGGCTTCGATTGGCACATTCAGCTAAATGTATTTCAGCTTTTCAAACAACTCCAGCTAATCAGAGTGAGTCTGTCCCGTGGCTCAAGAAGGAAGGACTGTTGTCAATTACAGGTACTGAGATCTGTGGTTCACACTCAGCATTAGTGGGGCGAATATTGCGCGCCCTACCCGCAGGATTCGCACCACGAAAAAGCACCAAAAATATCCAAAAGTGTATGGTGAGAACACAAAACTGATGCTTCCCCAACCAACACCGCCATTGTAGCACTACTAAAGGACACCATTTTTTCAGTACTGTTGTGATGTTACGATGCCTGATTTTAAACTGGTGTGAAATACATACATGCAATCTCCCTTAAAAATTCAGCAGTGGATTATTCCTAGGGATTACGACACATCATATCAGTCAGGAGTAAAT
Source organism: Fasciolopsis buskii (assembly GCA_008360955.1). Lineage (NCBI taxonomy): Eukaryota > Metazoa > Platyhelminthes > Trematoda > Plagiorchiida > Fasciolidae > Fasciolopsis > Fasciolopsis buskii. The sequence goes on from LUCM01009568.1 coordinate 204,307, forward strand.
CCAGTTCGCAAGAATGGATTGTTACACCTCACCAGGTACGCTGGCCCAGAACTCCTAAATCAATTCATGTTCATGTGCTTTAGAAAGCTTTTGTTCATTCATCTACATACCGCTCATCACAAATACACCAACTTGCACCCCCAACGCATATGTTTGTAGTAGCTACCACACTGTTGTTTCGGTCCTTCTGACATCCAGATGATAATCTGCTGGCTGGCGTACGTTCAGAATACCAAATTATGGAGGAAACTTGTCAGAGTGGCGGGTACGCGTACCTGGTGAGCAGCAATAACCTCAAAACTGGTTTTATGTCTCCAATACTCTTTACTTATGAATTGGTATACTGCTCATATATATATATATATATAACGACCCAATCGCAAAAATACTAAGCGACGTGTAAAGAAAGTGATGATGCACGATTTGAAATGCACCTAAGCCATGATGCGAGTAAACAATTGCAGTTAGCCAGGACTGCGATTGACCATTTTGGGCCGTCCAGAATCCGATTACCTGACTACTAAAGTTGCCAGATCGAAGTTGACTGTTATGAACCTCGTTTTATAAATGGAAACAAGTGGAAAAGTAAGTCAGCGTTCAGGTGTGCAACGAAGCAACACTTGGACCGGTTGACACAAAACCCACCACGTGGTATTAGTTTTTCCTGTTGTTTAGGAGCCCATGGAGATCGTTCAACGCCCTTGATGTTCGTCTGGATCTTGACCGACCGAAAAACCCGTAGGCCACTATAGCATATTGGGTGATATAGAGGGAAAGCAACTAAAGACCGACTTACGGGACACTTGAGGCGACTCTTTCTCAGGAGATGCCCCATCCTGTCATCCGCCTTCGCTATTATTAACGACGGCGGTAATCACAAGAAAGATCATTGCTAAACCCGGTCAATACAGGATCGCAAACGTCATTCCAGCATGCTTCAAGATCGCATTCCAGTGTAAGGTAAACTAGTGAGAGTTGGAAATGTTAGTTGGCGTGGCACAGTGCCAAATGTACCGTGGTTCTGTGTGAACAATAGCTTAGCCTAATCGATATCATGTAGGAAATAAACTACATGAAATTATCATGAGCCAGTGTTGAGTGCAACCTTCTCATGACAGTCCATCGACAATGTAACTGTTTAGGCTACACCACTAAAAACATTATATCACTCCGCTTTTGTCTCACTCTAATTACGCCACAGACAAAGTATTCGCTGCTTACATCAAAGATGCCAGGTAACAACAAAGTTCAACCGCAGACGTTTTTTAACAATATTCTTGACTATTACCCCGTCACATTATGTCTGCTCTTGTGTGCATCGTTAACATTATAACGGGTCAGGAGAGTAAACATCATGGTCGAAGATGCTCTTATATACGCAAATCGTGAAACAGGACTGCTCGAGTTTGCCTCACGACATCGTCTGAAGCATAGTTGCCTATTAATGCATTTTACAAATAGTTACACATAACTAAAGTGAAATCTGAAGATTTTTTCCGCATACTTTTTTTGTTTCTTAAGGTTGTTGATGCAGTTGGCGATGCATTGGATAGATAAAGATGTGGAAAAAGGATCGACAGTCACTGCAAGTTCATCAATTTCGCTGAGAATGGCGATAGCCAAAAGCCAGTATATATTACCGGATGGGTATGTGTGCCACGATGTCACGTGAAAGGACACAGGGACGAATAGAACGGTCGGTTACTTGCGCCAGTCGAAGCCTAACCCGGATAAGCAATTGGCAACAGTAAAAAAGGCCTGAGTATAATAAACAGAACATCGACAAACACCATAGCAACAACAATCATTTTATTCACTCATACTCCAAAGCACATATGGCACCAAAACCCATTCCTTCCAACTTTTGCGAATAATCATTTCCTTGCATGGTAAATAACAATCCAAAATCACTCGGATTTCTACAACTCCACATCAGTGGATCTTTGGTTGATTCTTAGTCGGAAATATGACTTATGGTTACCCTTGTTGATACAACGGACCTTCGAAATTATGGAAGGTTTGTCCTTGCGCGGCGCTCAGGTACGAAGACACAATCTAAGGAAGAATTATGACAAACAACGCACCAATTAAACGTCTAATCGACACTCCGTGAGTGGAGTGGTAAATGCAATTTATGAATACCCGCTACTTGACTATCAGACATGTTACAAACAAAATCCCTCAGAAAGACGGTCCTCGGTCCAGGTCACACAAACCGAATTTTGTCAACGCACGTACTGGACAAAAACAGGTTCGAAAAGTAGATTACCTAATCCTGAGAACAAAGCAAAACAGCAAACATTCAAACAATGGAGTGGCACGACAAAAAAGCAAAGGAAACGTGCAACAACAGCGCGCGTTAGCGTTAAAACATGAACGGACAAACGATGAAAAGATGCCGGCAATACTATGGTACGACAGACATTGTGACTAGACCATCGAATCTAGTTTCCTTGTTCAAGGTTTGTTGAAAGGTCGAGCTAAGGTTAGGATGGTTGCGACATGTGTTGCACACTTCTATAAATACCCTTTCTTTGTGTTGTTTTTTGGGGAAGGAGGTCAGTTGGATGTCGGGTTTAGTGGTAGCAATCCCAGAACTGGTGCCGTTAAACTGGTCACCTTGATCTCAGCTTTCCAGAATAAAACAAAAGAAAAAAAAAGAGAAACAGAAGTGAAAACTGTGTAAAAAATAAGAGAATGCCAGTGAACCGATTTTCTTATTACATGCTTGAAGCATGAGTGCAGTGGGAGGGACACATCTCATAATTACTTGGACCTATTACATGGAGAGAGTCGGCAACCATGACCATATAAGGTCTCATAATGTCAGGTGTGCTAACGAGCAGGGCATCAGCAAGTCGCCGTCTAACACCAAAGTGACCTGCAGATCTTAGATTCGGACCTTTGATTCTTTCGGCATCAAACACTTAACCCACTTTGTTTCGAAACTCAAAAAAGGAAGATAGAGACGTCTATCCCACTTCGGCTGCAAATCCTCAATCGATTCTATCTCGCGGCCGTTATCTCCAGTTCCCTCTAGTGAGGAAAACCGACTCGAGTAGACAAAAAGTTCCTTTATTAGCCAAAATGAAATTGCGACAGTCAACCACATACAACTTACCTGACCGATGTATAGTATATTTGATTTGGGATAAAAAAACGGATATTGCTCACACAGTAATCGTTAAACGGGCTTTTTGCATCGTGCGTCTGGTAAGCAACCATCTGGCAAAATGTAGCCGACTGAATCTGATGTAGAACTAATTCCGTTTAAGGCGTAGAACGCCACAAAAACTACGCCGTAGCAGTTTACCTATGAATACGTGTAACCAATCTGAGTCTTTGCCGAAGAACACAATGTCAGCGCACATTCTAAATCTGATTATTTGCTGTCTGAACACACCGAACTAGAAGGGGAATCAGTTACACATTAATTTTCAGTGCAAAGTTAGAACTAAACGGTAACAGACAGCAAACCTGAGAAATATCAACTTGCGGTGGACTCGAGTGAAGAAAGCTACGCGGGCAACCTCGAATTCCGTTGTTCGCATATAAGAGAATAATTCTTCTAGACTCTGGTGGGACAGCATCAGAATATTTCATGGGCGACTCAGTCGACTGTCGCAGATAGATGAAGGAACATGGAATATCGGGGGTCATTTCGGTTATCGGTTGGCTTTCTACTGTATATAAACCAAGAGGTACTAAAAGCGGGCAATTCATAGGCTGGAAACCATGAAAACAATTTCAAATTGGTTCATCTACCTTGTCAGGAATTACGATCGGCCGAACCTTAATTGGAATTTGAATCCAGAATAAACAATAGAGTTCGACAGGCTATTCGGAACGGCTCATGACAACATCGACCTTAAATACTAACCAGCCGTCATTCCGAAACTTGAAACTATAGTGGATCGCACTTTAGTCTTATTGTGACGGGAGTGGTATTAGCAAGCTAGACGACGGCACACTGCCCCGACTACCATGAATGCAACATCATTACTCCCATTGCTTATGAAAACCGCCAATTTAACAGAATCAGTGATTCCAACTGCAACTCACATTACTAGGGTGGTCTATGTACAGAGTCAGAGAAACCAATGGGTGTGTCGGGTTATAAAATTATTTTTTAGTAAAGAAATCCAGAAACATGAGAAAAACAGTAAGACCATAGCAATAACCACAATATGATAAAATAAATATAGATGGGTAAAAGCAAATGATTGAGAGATCAGCAAAGAGATCGCATGCTGAACAACGAATACGATAGATCGTCAGGTGCAGATACGAAATCAGAAAGCTAAAAGCGAGCACGTCAAGGTGGTAATAAAAAACCGTATTGAACTGGGCAGCACAACAATCGGATGGGAATAGGAGATGGGAAAGCAACTGGGGTGCTGTGAACGGGTATACGAACATATAAAACAGCGATAATATGAATAGTTGGAACAGAACACGGAATCGCCGTCTCTTGACTAGCAAAACTAGGCTTTGCAAGTATAATCTGATGTGTCGTTCAATTCATTCTGCAAATAACCATCACGACGATGACGGCGACGAAAGAATATGACCAAAAGCAAAGCCACTACACCAAGGATTGCAAGAGTGGCAAATGCTGCCGAGATATAGACAACGTACGCTCTAGGCTTAACATGTGAAGTACAAGGGAACGATGTGACAGACCCCGAAGAAAACAATAGTGGATATGGCAAACCGCGACGATGTTCTACTTGACATTCCGTGTCAAAATCTCTCGGATCGAAGAACAGTGGACTCAAATAAGTGAGAACATCCTCCAACGGACAACCCTGTTCAGCTGGTTGGGTGGAACAGGCACCGAATTGGACGTACTGCCCATCGTTGTCCAAATAGCCCTGCTTGTAAACAAGTCGCAAACGGTATGCGTTTTTAGGTGCTGGTGGCTTTGGACCGAGAAGTTCAATCGCAATCACTGCCGAATACGGAACAATCTGTTGACTGTGGCCACTGAAGGCGGTCAGTAGGAAAAAGACGTCGGTATCATGTCCCGAGTATGCCATAAGGTGTTGCAAAGATAAATGGAATCTGCGTTTGAGAAGAAAGCGCGAGCCGTTCACAACAGCCAGTAAATGGTCCCTGATGACGCTTAGAAACACCCCAACTTCCAACCGAATGATGGTACTGGTAGATGCATATTTTTGCTGCACAATGAGGAGACAAAAGGAAAACAACGTGGATGAGAAGAGCTTGTTAGTTTAGGTTTTCAACACCCAGTTTTTTTTTCTGTTAGCAAAACAGAATTGCGACCGAAATGGGGGTATACAAATTCCGAATGAACGGTGTAATGCATTGGTAGATAGCCGAAGAAAAAAAATACGAGCTTGTGCACGCTTCCCAGAAGAATATTTAATTTTTAAGTGGGTAAAACCATTGCAAACGTCGAACGTATCTCCAACAGCACCCAAGGCAGAACACGAAAAAAACGGTCGATCAACAGAAGCAAACAAAACCCAAGGTTTGTGAATCAATTCCTCGAAACCAAGAGTTTCAAAACTTGAAGAAATTAGAATGATATAGAGACGCCAATGATTTATGAAAAGCAAACCACTAACAACGAGATTAAAGCAAGTCGGATAACTGTAATGTAAAGTTCCACTAGACTATGCTGCGAACAGTCGTAGTAGATGAGACGCAGATGTTCACTGTGATATCAGGATATACGTGAGAGACGGTAAATGGGATATGCGAAGCTATGTTAGACAACAGCCCTCTTCCGTTTACTGCTGACATATCCACTACATCCAATCCAGCCCACTCCTTTGTCGACGATGCCATCTTCTATTGTTTTCTTTTTATTGCACTCTCTGCAGAATAAACAACATCCATCGAGACCGAAATATCATCCGTACACGGTTGAATTCTGGCTTTGAGCGTCATCTCCCGGAGTTCTCGTAATCGTGACCCTAGTTCTTTAAAAACTTCCATCCTCCCTATTGCCCTTAAACATCACTTATTCATCTCTTAGTTGTAATTCCATTCAACAGATCCATACTCCACAGATTCTCTCTCATTGGCTTATCTACAATTTCCTCGTTATGTTGGTCCCGCTCTACACCATAGTTATCTACTCGCGCTGCAGTCATAGTTGGTTTTCTAGTTCTCACCGGATGTTGCTTTACTCCCGCCTATCATATCCTACTGTGTAAAGCTCAATCAACCGCACAATTAAATACTGTAGTCACGTGTGGAGTGGGGATTCGCCCATTTTTCTTCGTCTATTTCACCGAGTTTAACACAAGGTCATTCGCCTGGTCTATGACGCTTCCAATCTGCATTCAGTAACCGATCGCTAGGCAGTTGCTTTTCTGTCGCCTTTTAGTCGACATCATTTTGGTTTTGTTCTTCTTGGCTTGTCTCGTTAGCTCTTTTATCCTCAATCTCCATCCACCTATTCCGTTCTCAGGCTTCCAGTAATCTATACCGAGTTCCTGCCCGAAGTTACACCTTTCTTTTTACCCTTACATTTTTTTTCCACTCACCTACAACCCCTAGCTTGGAAAGCAGTCAACAATCTGACCTTTACGTGAACGTTCCCCAGTCACTTTTTACATTAGGCTATTTGATTATGTATTTTACTGTAAATTATTTTGTGCCGGGTGATAGAGAACCACCGCACGTGACTAAAGTTGACCAACAATGTTTGAGTCGGAACTATTCTGATAAACTATAATCAGGTGAAAGACGAGTGAATTACTGTGTTTACTGAAATGCCTCTCAACCTCTGCACCGAATAGATCTCGAGAATTGTCAGGTGCTGTGACAATGGAATTACGTGAACAAATGGCGAGTGTCTTCAACTCCCGGTTAGAGTTTCAGCAGCGATTATTATCGTTTGTTTTTACGGATGTCAAGCGATAGACCCTAAGAGGAATAAAGCAAATGCTCTATGGTGTAAGATAAGGAAATTCTGGATAGCACTCAACGAATAGCTTACCACCCAGTAGAATTGTGCGACTTCTTCCATCTCCTGATAAAGCGACTCGGTATACCACTCGGGCATTGTATAGTTGTGGGCTCGCATACAAGTTAGCGTATCAAAATACTCCCAGTGGTTATGCCGATTCACACGTGTCCCTGTCTTGTTGCTCAGGAATTCAAATAGCTTTGAGTGCTCGTGCTCGAACTGGACGGACTTTTCAGAGTTCATCTCGACATCTTGGAGAATGGACAGACAAGGGCAATCGGCGATACTCAAGAGAATATCCTCTTTCTAAACAAATCAAGGACAGAGTTGGAATAGAATCTAATCATCATCAGACATTTTGGCGCAGATCAATCAATGGGTATTCCGTAACTGCAGGCATTATTGAGAATACTATCAAAAATATTTATTTAGGGAAACTAAAAGGAACATTTTCTTATTGAGCCAAAGGTTATGCCTGCTGATCTATTAAGGTATCAGCTAAAATTCGAATAAAAAGGTAAGGCTTAAGAAGTCCCTAACTTCCATATGCTCAGTCAGTGTACTGTATGAGGTATTACGGAGGAACAACATTTATACGATAAGGTGGACTGTCTCACGTTTTACTGAACGAAAGATCTAGTGTAAGACAAAGTACTTTCCCTAAAAAACTATCAAATAAGGCTAACATTCCATTACCTACCCAAAAAACAGAACTAAACGCTCATCAACACCATCGTTCGGCGTTCAACAGCAGGGAAAGCCGCATTTACCGCTGCCTTTTCCCCAGAATAACGTTTCCATGAAAAAGAGCAAACATTCAAGGGCATCAGACAGTGAACCTACACAGGCGGAAAGAGAAAAGAATGCCGCAGTAGCCAACACACGGAATATAGTCTAACTGCGCAAACGCACCTTCTCAATCATTCTGATTCGACAGAAAATGACTCGTGGTCGCCATTATACACGGTTCGCTGTCAAATCCCTCAGTGTCTCCAACCAGCTAGTTGACGGGTCTTTCAGACATCAACCACGAAAGTATAAAACATAAATTTCCTTAGGCTCAACGTGCATTTTCTCATTCCACGTCGCCATGTCAGTGGCTGACATCTACAAAGATTCTTCCAATCCATCAGAGGAACGCAAAGTATGGCGCGATGTGATAGACGAGTGTTCAGCATAGGCAACACATGATCTAACCAACAAAGTCCATTAAGCTTCATGTGGTGTGACAAACTATAGTCCAAGCCGGTGCTTAATACTAGATAGCTAAGCTGTACGCCACTCACCCGGTCACACCATCCGTTCCTAGAAATATACAAACATTACTGTTTGAAAACCTCCGAACTGCAGACATCTACAGCACAAAGTCACGTCTCGTATCCATACAACGGAATTGAGCGCACTGCGGCACAGCATACACGACCTTTGAACTTCAGTCAAATTTCAGGCCCATGCCACAAGTGCTTCAATACGTCGCTCGATCTTCGCATATACGCCTACCCATAACGAATGTCGTGCTACCACCCTTATTCACGCAGCTACCAAGGTAAGTGAGACGGTCAACAGTCGTTAGTTCCTACTCAGAGATTACCAAGTTCGGGACTACCATCATTCAGTCTTGTAACGGCACTATACACTTTGAAGGTGCAAACCACATGCCGAAACGAACTACAGACCTCGAGATTCTGTCTAGCGCACGTTGTGCATGATCCGCAGACTCGAAAAGGCACACAACGTCGTCTGCGTAATCTAGATCAAACAGCTTGTCACCATTTCCCAGTCCGATTCCTACATCCTCGAGACCTCCTAAAACATCTTCCATCACCTCATCCACGATGAAGTTGAACAAGAATGGACAAATGGAACACCCTGGTCGAACATCGCCAGTTGTTTCAAATGAATTTGCCAGTTCGCCGTATACCCTCACGCGAACACAGGTATGCAAGTACAATGCTCGAAGCGGGTTCACGAACTTCGCTGCCACACCCCTCCGGTGGGGAGCGCTGAATAGTACTTTCCGATCCACTGAGTCGAACGCGCCTTTCAATTTGAGAAAGACTACGATCGTTGGGCGGCGATATGTGTGGCGCGTTTTGAGCAACTGGCAAAGAGTGAAAATCTGGTCGATACAACTTCGACCCGGACGAAATCCGGCCCGCTATTCGTGGACGGTACTCTCGCGAACGTGCGTCAAACGGCGCAGCACTATCAAAGCTATCGGAATTAGGCTAACCCACGAAGATCG
>LUCM01009569.1:0-31485 GCA_008360955.1 Fasciolopsis buskii
AGTAGCGATAAGTATGCTGCTGCTCAGTATTCCCTCTCTTTTATTCAATCTGTCTCTACTGTCTCCAACCGAATCTCTGCCCCTTCTGTCTACTGATAATGTCCCCGCAGGTCACACGCCTGATAGTCGTAACGGTTCGTAGTAGGTGGTTTTCAGTCTGCTGGCTAACATTTTCTCGAGCTCCTTAAGCTTCTTATGTAGGCCGGCTGATAGACATCTTTAATGTCCACGGTGGTCTCACTGGCTATTGATGTCCGTTTGCGTCAGTGAAATACGAAGTCAGGACCCTACTAGTGTAATTCAGCTTACCGTACTCAATGTCCCATCAAGATATTTTCTGTGCACCTCGAGAGATGAGATAACTCAAGCTGTAAGTCATCGTGGTATAGGACTAATCGTGATTTAGAGGGTTGAAGTGGTCCTTTTAGACTGGATCCCAATTAACAAGTCGTTTGTGCGCCTTAAATTTTCAGGGGTCAGTCGACGTACGATGGGATGACCGTGCCAAACACAAATGGTCTGTCATCTCGGTATACGCTCCAACGGTGTGTAACGCCAACACCCAAAGAGACGAGTTTTATTACACGCGGTACTCTTATTCGGAAGAGCAGGCTCCGATATTGTATTGGTAGCAGGTCATTTTGATGCACAAATTGGAAACCTTAGTGCATCATAAGATTGTTCGGGTGAGCGGTGTGCCTTGCCTGCTTATCGGAGAGATAATAGAGACAAGCTTTTTCAGTCTTTTGCTGAAAGTCATTTATTCGTGTCTAGCACGAATTTCCGACGCAGTTCACAGCGACATGGCACTCTAGCTCGACAGACAGTCCGAGTGAGATCTGCCATTTCGCAGTTAGCTACGATTGGTGAGATTATGTTCAAAACTAGATCGTACTGGTTCGTGTACATAGAATCGGAATATGCATTAGTTTTATTGTAATGTTTGCTCAGTAGTCACCAACGCAGACCGAAAGCCCGGTTGATGGTAGGACGTTTGTCTGGCTGTTCGCACCAGTTGCGAACAGAAACTATCGAACGAGCTAAGAACCCAGGCGAGCAGCACTATAGAAAAGCACTAGTATCAGATCCAGCAGGCAATGCATCTGGCAACAAGCTTCGCTTGCAGTCCTAGATCTAACGTCCATGAAAGACACTGAGCCTACTGGAGCAAAAGCGCAAGCTCCCTAGCTGTAACGAAATGAATAATATACGGCTGATTCGGGTAGCAATCAAATACTGTTTAGACTTATGCTAGGTCCGAGAGCGGGGTGGCGAGCTTCGTTTAGTGAAACCATATGCAATGCAGATGAAGAATCTATACATGGCAGATAACAAAGACCTGACCTTCGGGCTGAATACTTCAAGAAGCAGTTTCACTGCCCGCCCGCTGATGTAGTTAGTCTGACGACCAAAACTGCGAAATTTGGAGTAAGAAACCTACTTCGTAGGGCAAGTCACTGACTGTATCCATTTTCCAGAGGGAAAGACGCGGTGACTAGTAATCACTGTGGAATTAGTTTAATTCCGATAGTTAATAAGATCGCAATTTCGATAATGCTACATTGTTTGATTCACGAGGGTAACATTCGCAAACAGCAGGCTGGTTTTCGTTGAGGTTTTCCATTCTTCGGTGGGTACTCAAAATGCACTACACAATAGCATTATTTTTGACTTCAAAGGCACGTTCGACTCGGAGGACCGGACAATTCTATTCTGTTATCCACCGGAAGGGTATGCCACTAAAGTTCTTGAACCTCCAGTGAGCATTGTGCTAGCATATTTGCAGCCTTTTTAAGTTATGCGGTGAACTATAAAGTTTAGTCCAAACGACCTTCGGCGTTCGACCTGAATGTCCTGTGTCCATTCTTGTTTATCTTTTTTGTGTACGAGTTATTTGAGGATGTTTTTGGAGGTCTTCAAGTTGTATGGGTCGCCCATGAGAGGGACTTTTTGTAACCTAGATGACCCAGACGACCTCTTGTGTCTGTTCCTATCTAGGGGACATGCGCAACGTTTACTGGGCAGGTTGGTGAGGACTGTGGCTCCTTTGGGGATGCCCTTTGAATCTTATAAGTACAAAATGTGGCTAATAGATGGGACATCGGTAGCTCCGAGTTTCGATACTCGACAGGGAAAAATTGTCAACCGTTTCAGCTGCGTGACGAAGGATTATAGCATAGCAGTGGATGTGAGCAAGCCCAAATCCAAGGCTCGAGCGGCAGAAGCATTACTGAAGCACTTTTGGCATCTTCCTGTTATTTCACTGATGTTGAAGGCTGTGTACTTTGCTGCGATGTTCTGTTCTGTTGTATGTTTAGGAGACATGAAGCCTGCTTTCCGAATTTTTCGTCGCTTGAAGATTTACGATCATCGATGGTCACCTAGTGTCTTTAGGATTAGATTTTTTATCGCATGAGTAATGCGCTTGTTAGGAATCTAGTGCTGAATGACAATTTTGAGAAAATTTTATCTCAGCGTGTGAACATCAGTAGACTTCGTTGGTTGAGTCACGTGTTAGCTAAGGCGAGAACTCACCTACCATATTGTGCCCTATTTCCCGTTACTCCTAAAGTGTAGAAGAAGCGATGCATGGGTCAGCAGATGATACGGCAACGTGGACTGAGAAAATGTACAACAAACGTAAATAAACTGGGTGTCACATATTCCCGTTTGGGTCCAAAACATCCGTCAACTAGTTGGTTAGTGGCACCGGAGAATATGACAATTAACCGGGAACAGTATCGATTGTGTTCCCATTTTTTGTCGAAACAGAATAATTGAAAACAATTAGACTGTATTCTGTGCATTGACTACCGCGGTACTTTTTCCCGTAGATCCACTTCCCATTCTTCCTGTACATTCGTTCTTTCTAAAGCAAAGTATAACCCTGGGAGAAAGGCCAGCAGTCACTGGAGCATATCTTACTGCTTGACCCTGGACGACGACAATGATGGCAGTTGTTCATCAAACCCAACTAGTCAAAGGAGTGGTTTCATTCCAATAATCAAGCTCACCTGTCTCCTCGAATGCTTAAGCAAAGGATGAGGCGATGATAAGGATTGACAAGCAATCCTTCTTTCGCCTAAGATGGGCGCTGTGGACTTGTGGCAAGTCTAACGTAGGAGCTTAAGTTTGTATTTATAATGTCGCTATCCCCCCCCTATACTGCTATATATCTGGGAATTGTGGCAACTGCCAGGTGAGCATACCAGAAGTTTGATTTTTTTATTGCCAGTATTTACAGATATCTACCACAATTCTGCCTACAAATCATGTCATCGGATCCAGTAAAGTAGTAAAACAAAGAGATAGAATGAAGACCAAAAGAGCACTACATATAGTTCATCACACATGTTAGCTCTTCAGTGATTCACCCTCACCTCACCCCTCGTATCTTTGTATCCGTGATTAAACTACTGAGGTGATACTTCCCAGTTGCCGAAATCGAGGTATATGGTTGACTCGAGGAGACTTATCCGAAGTTACAAGGTCTGTTCTATGATGCATTTAGATGATCTAAAAATCTGCTAATCTACTGGAAGCCGGTGACTAACCAGCAAGGTCACACGCGCTTCGGATGTTTCTCCGCATTCTGGATAGACAGTGCATCCTTTTGTCAGTGCCCTGTTAACGTAATGCAACATGCTTTATACGCCGGCCGTGATTGGTCTGACATTAGAATTTAGCCGTCTCCTAAATTGAATATCACCCAACCAGGTAGACAGTGCCGGGCATCCGCTCCCCTCCCCGCAATTTACCGAGAAGATCTGAGCCATAAGAAGAAAGCTAGAAGGGCTTCTCATGCATGAGTGGTTTGAGAGGTACTGCTATTTGGAAGCATTTTGACAGGTTCTCAGGGCAAGTAGTCAATTGGAAGCCTGACATTCACCCTTGCCACTACTACGGGATTTTATGGCGAAGGCTTATGAAGATCTGCGTGATGTCCTCGAGATCACATGGAACGACAAGGTGTATAATGAATAAGTAAAATGATGATTCTCTTGCATCTAAGAGCTCAGTCCACCTCCAGTGGCTGCTTTGACAGATCCTTCATGTTCTACGATGGTCCCCCTGATCGGCAGCCCGGCACGTGGACCAGAAATATAGAAAAGGATGCAGAGTTCCTGGTCTGTCGGTGTGTTTGTGGGGTCAGGCGCTAAAAAAGTAATTGGGTCGCTATCCAAGCTGAGCTCACCTTCAGTCACTATGTGTAATTAACAATGGTCTATCCCCCGCTCCAGGGAATTGATGCACAAAGGCAAAAGTGAAGCACTAGTTTCAAATCGCACCGAATTGATGATAAAACAGTTGCATCGTCTCCTTCGTACTACCGCGACCAGGAGTGGAGTGATAAATAGTGGTCCACCAATTTTCCATCTTTAGAAAACTAAAGGTTGATATTCACTTTTATAAATTGCTTTTGAAATTTTGGTACATGCATATTCGGTCACATCCATTTCAGTACAACTATGCATGCTAGTCGTGTTACTCGCAGAACCGCGTTTGCTTGTGTCACCCAGTTCTACCGCAAGTATGCGTAACCACACGCACACGCACAATTAGATCAAATGAGACTTCGCCATATAGCAGCTCTGGGGCCAACACATCTTTTTCCTGGACGATCATGTAAGGTAGTCGGTGGAAACATCTCATGTGTACCGTAATGTCTGCGTTAATTAGAAATTAGCTGGTAACAATGTCGTGACAAGTTGATGCCGAATATCGTAGTTATACGTATTTAGGTGGATAATTGGGCAGTATCGTGTCAGCTGGGGACGTTGCAACTTATTAGTTCAAGTTTGTTAACGGCTGAGTTACTCGATAATCCGCGATAAATGTAGACTAGTGAGTAATGTTCTTCATTGCGCTAATCGATCAGGCTGTCAAAATTTTATCGGGTATCACTACAAACTATTGGTGCTTATCCGTCACTGATTAGCACGGGCCCAGGCCACTGGAACACGGTAATTGACTCTCGTGAGAGATATATACTTTGGATTTTAAGTAATAACTGGCAAGAAGACAAGATACTCTTCACAGCGCAAACGTAGTGCTTCCGTGGTCGGGTCCAAAAACGGGGAAGCGTATGAATAGACCAGTAAGCTCTCTCACTATCCATTTCCTCTCGGAGAGCCCAGTGTGTGTCACACTTTGTTCCGACCTACTACATCGGTTATGTGCAGTCAGATCTGTGCTAGGTAACTCGCTTTCATTTATCACATGTTTACGCTGGTCGATGTCTATCACATGTATCGAATACGCCTTCACCAATGCACTTACGGTTTCTTCGTTGTTACCACATTTTGATACATTAACTTCATAAATGACTTCGGAAGTTCTCACGGGATAAGGTTTTGTGAAAGTTAGTGGTGTATAGAAAAGTTAAGAACAATTTCAATTTCAATTGAATCTTCGCAAACGCCGCTACGTTATTTAGATTACTACACCCTAATGAAGTGCGGCGTGCACCGAAAATGTTGCCTAATGACATGAAATACTGAAACGTGAATTCACCAAAAACAAAGCGTTCTGGGTGAAAGTGCTGGTTAACCGATCCTTCGGTTTACCGAAGACAGTTTTCAAGCAAATCGGAAGACTGGCTCATAATGACTCCCACTGAGAGCGCTGTTTTTGATAACTGCATACTTCCACCTAATGGTACTATTCATTCTAAAAGGCACGAATTTTCATGAGTATAAAATTCGAACCCGACGTTTGCCCTTTTGTGGTCACTCTTTTTGCCTTCCAAGTCTGTCAGTAGTGGTTAGTTATGAGTTATCCTCGGAAGGCGCCTCCATAACAATATTAGCGCTACCACCATAATTGTGGCATCAAACTACCGCGCGAAGGCTAATTTGCTGCTTCATTTCACACTTGTTAGGGTCTGCCAGTTTGTCCCGCTTAACCCAGTACGATCACTTAATTACATTCAACGGGTCTAGTTTTGTTAACGAAAATCAAAACTCCCATAGACTATCGAATGATCATTCCTAAAAGTAGCATAAAATTCATATCTTCGGCCATCGAAAACCGGCATGTTCATCCTATCCTTGAATCTCAAATGCTGAAAATCATTTCATGTTGTCTTTGTCCGCGCTTTTCGTATGACTCACGGTTTGTTATCCAGGAGGTAGCCGCGTTGTGTCAACGCCCAAACACACTACTTCACAGTTAGGTACCGCATATCCCCGAACGCCGCTATACCACTAGAAATAACTGAATCCTGATGCTGAGCCTCTGATTTATAGGACTCAAAAATTTACAAGAGTTCAGACTCAGAATTAAGAAAAAGCGTGTTCACCGTCACAGTGACATACATTGTCTAATGAAAGCTGTTTAGCAGACAGTACACGGTAGGGTCTCTTTTTATCATCAGGATTTTTATCATTTGCAAAACGAGATTGCAAGCACTGTTTTCTTCGAAGGCCTTAAGAGTACTGTTGTCTAGCTATGTTGTGTCCTAGCCCTTTCGATGTGTAGCTTCACAAATGGATCTTGAATTTGGTCGATAACTAATACTAATTTCATGGATATATATCTATATACATTAACCATATAGTGCTTAGACTTCACAGTTGTCATTACCTATACTTCAGATAAAATAAAAAAACAGAAAACTGGTGGCTTTATGTAGTGGCTAGAGGGATAGGGTCGTGGTATTTGAACGTGCAGGTCGCAGGATCGAATCCCCCCACGGCCCGTTAGTATCCCCATTTGGCAGCCCTCTGCGGGCCGCGGCCCTCTTCCTGTTGTTTCATTAATAAAGGAAGTAAAAAGATTTAAGAAAATAACTGAAGGCTCTTCTGTTTATTATCATCCCAATAAAACTTAGAGTAACAATCAGTAGAAAAATACATACAGAAAGTCCCACAGAATACAAATTTGCAACGAATCATATTCCACTAACTTTTTCGTTTCCGCTTTCAGGTATTTATGTGGCATGGAGACCGACAGAAAAACCATGGGACCAACAAGATTGCCAGCGTGTTTCCTCCAAGTCAAGATGTTTCTGTGGACACTTGTTAAATCAGCACGAAAAATACAATTCAAAGCACGTATTTTTGAAATGCGTACAGGTGAATCTCCAGCAAAATTCTTTAAGTGGCTTTTTTACTCAAACATTACTTGAAAAGACATGATTGAGAATCCAGATGGGCAACTTGTGATTTTACAAATTGCTGTGATTGACTGAGGGCCCAGAGAATGAGTATCTAGCTAGCTTCTGCAATCGAACAACAAGTGGATTAATACTGGGAGATAACGTACGGATTCGTTACGCTGTTCCAATAACCAGTAAAGCGAAGGCCTTTATGTTCCCAGTTCTACTTTTCAAAGCAAAATAAATAAATAAGAAATCTTGTAGATATATTCTAACGAGCAGTCACTCAAGTAAGTAATTGTGTCTCACCAGATGACCGATTCGCAATGGTTGCTGTGAATAAATAAAATAAATAGATCTATGGCAGTTAATAACCGAATTCCTTGCAATACGCGGTCCCATGGATGCATCCTTATAAAGACATTAGATACATGTCTATGAGTCTGCATGGTTCGATTTTTGGCCTTCTTGGTTAGTTAAACCGTTTAGTTATTATCAAACCGTGCACATGCTCAAAACCGATGTGTTTATTGTTTGGATTATTTGGAAGATATAAAGCATCCAATACCTCTGTGGCTTCTTGAGACCACTGCAATCTGCGCCCCAAGCCCAACAACCAGAAACTGGAAAACGTTTACATATTTTATCTATCGGAACATAACCTAATACCGGTGACCAAAATCTTGCTCCGCTTGTAGTGCGGAAAGAGGATTTCCGTGCTTCGTAATCACAAGCTTTGTAAGCTTTCAGGCATAAGCCAGTTCTAAACTGTATAGTAGTTTATTGTTTCTGCCGCTCGTTGGTAGTTAAATGTTCAATCCAAATGAATATCTAATGCCATTAACCTTAATTTACCCCTCTCCGCGAAACTGCTGGCATCCGTATTTCTGCCATTGGTTTTCTTCGGGCTGTTTTTATTTGGATAGATTTTCTTTCGATTGTTGAAGGACTTCAAATCTTCTGGTGCTTTCATCCATGCATCTAGGCTCAAATCGGTTCTTACAGCCAATAGCGATGCACTGATGTGCTCCGTTTTTTTGGTTGCGGGTTCACAACCCAGTCTACCAAGATCAAAGGAGATCAGCGAAAAGTATTTGAACGGCAATAAAGTTGCGAGTAAGGCGTCAAGGTTTCAATAAAGTAATGAATTTCAAGCACACAAATAGTCGCGGCCCTTTATCCATATCGCGTAATGTCTTATACCGTACGTTAGTAGGATCACGTGGATCTCAGCCAGAGAGTCTCTGTCGTCCTAACTGACTGAGCTCTTGCAGAAGCTTTCATAACTTCCTCCGCCTTATAGACCGAGCAGTCAGATTCATTTTCCGACCACTGCTGCCTCGGGAAGTAGTAATCGTCGGGAGACTCTAACTGTGGGTATTCGTGAGACACCAAAACCACCGGAGTCTGTTTGGATTCATTGCCTACCAAACGATTCATGTCTGCGTCCTGGAATCCTATCTACATCCAGCCTCAGCATTGATGATGTGATGTCTTTAGGGTGTTGGAATAAATGGACGCATGATTGCCAATTGTTCCCGTATACTCTGAATCTGCAACAGCCTTGTGAATTCACGGAATGTAGAATTAAATTAAGATGATTCAGGGTTTGTGACCGATGCAACAGGTAAATGTTAGGAACTTTCCGTCTACTTGGAAACTGGACAATTCAAGACAACCAAATGCTTACTTAGCGTCACAGTACTTTTCAGTTTATTTCCCAGAATTATTAGACTCGTTAAGGAAATAAATTGAAAACCAGTTTAAAGATCTCACCTAAACATCAATGCTCTAATGACATCGGTAACTTTGGATTAGATTGGTGTAACGCCCGACTTTTCTCAAAACTGTCCACCTCATCTACTTTTTTCGAACTTTCGCATTCGCTTGAAATCTGTTTCTTTTCAGGTGAAAAGTGCTGTGAATGTGGTCATTAGAAACCTTTTGGCATATTTAATGAGTCCAGCTCATCCATGTGTCTGTATATAATGTGACTAGCTGTCACCTAAATAGGCGCTTCTCAACAGACTGCTGTTTCCTCTCTTTTTTCTCTTTGTGCGACTTCGTCGTTCAGTTTTTTATCCGCCCCACGTGTTGCACCAAACATGAGAAACGAATCACTGTCACTTGAACGGGAAAGTCTTAAGTGACCAAACTCATCGATGTTAGTGTAACGATCGCGACCAGTGCTCGTGCCATTTTCAAGTTCCATGATTTTCTGCCTGACTTGTGGTAGAAAATTGCCTTGTTACCTAAATGACTGACACCCATATTACTGGCCCCTGAAGTCGCTTTCAGTTGAGAACCTTCATTCCATTGTTCTTTGCTTTGCATGAAAAGACAGTCGATTTTCGTGGCTATGAATTTTACACTACAACCGTGGCATGGCGGAGTCCCGAAATGTAAACACGCTTTTAATCAATTAACTGTGTACAAAGAATGATCCATCTGTCGTTTGCTCTAAAATATCGAAAATAAAGTATTGAATCCTTAGCTCGGTCCCATTTAGCTGTGAGATTTGTAAAATGAGAGAATTGCCCGTAAAGTGAGATTTACCACAAAGGTGATCATTAAATAGTGAAGGCAGGAGTATCTTTTAAGTTAGCTTTCGGACAGGAAAGCGTGGGCATCCCAACGTGTTTTTCGTTGGACGCCAGTTTTGTGGCTATATCATTTACCACGTTATTTTGGAACTGAAAATTATTTGGGTTTGTGCTAAACATATTCGAAACTGTTATCAGGCAAGCTTATTCAGTTCTCGTTTAAGTAGACCCAAGGCGTGACGTATCCTACATGAGAATGTTAGCACGCGTAACACTGATTAACTGCTTTCTGGTCTGTAATCTACGATTAAACGTACGACGTAGTATTACTAGAACAGGGTGGGAGAGCTATCTCAGTAACACAAATGTTAGGCATAAGTTTGTCCTAAGGTTCAAAATTTAGAGAAGGCACTGAATCAGAACGGGCTGAGATGGTTGGGACATATTTTGCACATACCCCCAGAACGACTGTCCCTTTGCGCAGTATTTCTAAGCAGGTATTGGTTGAAAGGCGGATCGAGGTGGCCGTTTGATGACATGGGAGAGAGTATGAAAGCTTTGTCCAGTGGACTGGCTTGTTTAGGTGAAAGTAAAACCTGTCTGAGTTCAACGAGACCCCACCGCTCCAAACGGCTGTTGGAGACAATGAATGTTACAGATTAGTGTTGCAGTCTATGGCGTTCCTGAATTCAAAACCTTTATTCTTCTGTATGGTTGCTCAACTTATTTTGCAGTTGATTTTCCACTGTTCTTTTTTCTTTCGGATCATTTGGCGTTGGAAGATAGCTTGGCTGGTGCATGGTTATGGATTGTGCAAACTGAACTGAACTAATATACTCTTGTCAAATTCTAAGTACTCTTGATATTATTCCAGTTGGTTTCCCCGTATTTCCAAGTTGTTCAGAAAATGATATAGATCTGCCAATGACGACATCCATGAGATCATGTTTTCGTGACCAGTCCTATGTAGTTTTCTTTGTTCTCTCGAATGAATTCTTTCTTCCTCTCTAATTTCCTTTCTTAATCTCCTTTGGGATTATTGTTGCAGGTAATATCGTGCGTGGACTAAATAGCGAAATTTGGGCTGCACCATCTGGTCAGCCTGGGGTTTCTCTGCTTATTAGATATGCGTACGCGACACGCTCTTGTCTCGTGACCCTCATACTTGCACACTGTGACGAGGAGCTTGTATGGACGGTGAGTCCACTTAAGTATCACAAATCACGGCCTTGGTTTGAAATGGTCACTTCTGCGACCACTGTAGTCCTAATGAATTATTGAAGTGAACATCGAAGTTAAGATTGAATTTCTGTTCACTAAATTAAATCTTCGATGAAAATTTCCCTCTATTCTATTATTTGCGCGAAACAAAACAGTAATCTAAAGCACTTCAATGCAGTTTCAATTTAATTGAGTATCTGCTCCCGTGCAACTCGGGGGACAGATTATTCGATTAATGAATGGTTAAGTTAGCCTAGTGCCAAGCCCAGTGCATTTTTGATGCGATTTAAGCTACACAATAGTAAACGGATGAATTTGGAGTAAGAATCAATGATAAAACCTGTGAATTAGAAACCTTGTAACGAGGATTGGTAAACATGAGCAAATTATGAAGAACAGGAGGCAGTTTAGAGGAATAAATGTTTTGAAACTCTGGAGCAGTGGGCTGGTCATTCTGACCTGTCACACACAATTTACCAGTTTCTGGACCACTGCGTTAAACGAAACCTTGTCGGGATGTTTTAATTAAATAATGCAGTTTGCGCACCCGCGTCGTGAAACAAGGCTCAGACACGAGGAAAAATAGCATTGGTGGAAATTTTTGATATTGTCTAAATGACCGCGCATTTGCTAATGAAAGGGGCCATTTTTCAAACAGACGGGTAGAATATTCAATGTAATGATTTAAAATGTCATAGTTGGCCGTGGTAGAGCAAAATGTGTACGCTGTTCAGAAGTTCGTACGGCCTAGTGTAATTTCGATTTTAGGACCTACACGGACGTTTTTGAAGACATCTATTGAGGAGTCACACTAATGTTGGATTTTAAAATGATCAAAATGTAATTGCTTTATAAAGTTTATAGTAACTGATTCTCAGACGGACACTGCAACAATATTCCCCTCGTAATGGTGGCCTGTACAATGTGCTGTGCGAGTGATGGTAATCTTGTGTTGCTCTTATGAACTCTCACAATTGGCAGTCCTCGTGTTTATGCAAAGCCTACAAATTTGTGCCAAGTCGGCCGGAGGAAGTAGGGGAATATTGGCTCACCAAACGGCGCGATTTCGATCCGGCAGCGTATCGTGCCAAATGCCGATGTAAACACACGCATGAGGAACATGTGGCTGATCCACCGCCCTATCGCTGTCAGGCCAAAGGATGCGGGTGTTCTGGTTTCACATCCGCATTCGTCTGTGCAGCTTGTGACAGGCCATGGCAACTACATGAGACCGTGTTCGAAACTGAAAGTGAGCGTCGTGCGGCCGGTAGGCAAGTGGGTAAGTTTAGCACGATTCTTATTTTTATCTTGGGTTAAATTTACCGATAGGGTCAGCACAATTCTGTCCACCGTTTCCGCCCATAGACACACACCCTCCTAGAGAATATTCCTGAAGGACGTCCTTCAACTCTCAAAAATTTGTCTCGGTCCTCACTGGGATTAAACTACAGGGTTTTCCGTCGTTGGGCGACCTCGTTTAGTGGCCTCGGTCTGCTTTTACCATAATTATCATAACTTGAAGTGGCATAAACACACATTTCTTGGTTTGAACTAAAGACAGGGTCGAAATTCATACCAGGCTCTAAAGCCATGTGTATCCTGGTTTGGTTGTGGAGACTAGCTGATACGCTTACTGGTTTTGGCTTATGCGGATTTTGCTATCTCTGTACTTTTCTGATCAGTCTCTCAATCCCTTCGAAGATCGCTATCCTAGTGTGTGCGACACGTTACTGGGTCATTCAATTCACTCATGAATTACACGTTAGTCTTTTATATGATCCCAAAAAGAAGATTTATTCTTACCCCATTCATGTCTGCTAGAGACGGCTCAATGTCACTGAACAGTAGTTAGCGAATACTAAATAATAGCTAAAGGCTGAAAAACAACGAAAAACCCTCTAGTAAAATCCTTCTTCAGTGCCAAGCTTCCTACCCTAGGGAAGCGCGGTAAATTTAGCGACCTGACGGAGTTCGCTTTCGGGGATAAAGACTAACTTGGTGCAGCTTGAGTTGATAATTTAGATATTTTTACTACAGGTTCCTCCAGTTAGCAGCCTATCAGTTTTTCGAGCATTCTGATGCGTTTACTAGTTCTTCATTCGATTCGATGTCGTTTCGTAGCTGAGACAATAAAGCTTTTGAGTTCGAATGATGGCGGCCATTTATTGCATTTCATAGCCATGCACATAAAGTGGAATTTTCAATGTGGATAGAAAAGTGCATTAAAGTGTACATATTTGCAATTCACTCATGGTATAACTTATAACCCATTGATTTCTCCTGTCAGCATTATGAATCCCTTTTCTGATGAATCACATTCCTTTCTATTTATCCCCTGTTGAATTCACTGGGGCAGGTAGTTTACGAAACACCAAGTTGCAGTACTATGAATTTCTTGGATTTCGACGCCTGTCTCCCCCATACAGATCCTCGTGATCGGAGACAAACTTTTTTAACAATATTACCAACAGTCGATCCTCTCCGTCAACCTGACTGGCATGAGTCTTAGTCTATCCAAGAAATTGTTAACCAAATTGGCTAATGTGTACCTTGGAGTGGTCGATCCTGTAGATCTATCGCTGTCCAACGTAAACGCGAACTCAAGACGAACGAGTTTGAGATAAATATCATAGTACTAGTAGTGCATAGTGAATGACTTTAATGCCAGACCAGCGCATGCTTATGTCCGATATATATATCGGATGGTAGCAGTATCTGAAAAAAATTCCCCGGAAGTACACTACCGGTTTCACAAGTATTGCGGCCAATCAAGTATGTGTACCCGGTTTTCTGTTGTCCAAACATCCTCACACTTGTGCACTCCGAATTGGGTTGGCGCACCAGAGTCTAATTTGTTTCAACAGCATTGGGTATGGAAGCTCTTGCTTGAAGAGTCCTCAGAATAACCACAACTGTGATTCTGAGTGTACAAGTATAAAGATTTCTCGACAAGCGAGTACCGGATACGCATAACTGACGAGCCGCCATACCCGCAAAACTAGTCGTTTGCTTCTAGGGAAATTTTGTTCACTCATCCAGGTGGTTCTAATTATTGGTAGCTTTCTGCTCTAGTTTATAAATGTTTCTCAACCCAACTGACAAAGTTATCAACGAAGCACATTTACGGTTCTTCTCTGGACTCTTCAACCGAGAGCTTCCACGCACCTTTCCTGACCTTACAAATTAGATTATGGTGCGGCATGTATGCATATATGTGCGAATCAGCCTGGCTAACGTAATGGCTAAGGCGTTCCGGGTTCGCCTCCTAGTTTGAGGGAAGTGGATAGCTACCGTTGATGATTCCGAACAGTGATGGAACAGCTGTATAGTGCTTTCACGATTTTCAGTGTCAAGTTAAATTTTGACACAGAATAACGAATGATTCTTGAAAATTAAATCAAAATTCTTATTACTGACCACTAAAAATAAATTTTCAAGGTCCGTAGTAGGGGGCGTGTAGATTTTTACTTCAGATTCACTTCGGTCTCAACCGCTCAATAACGAATAAATACTAGGTATTTTTTCCGTCATCCTAATACCAAAAAATCCAAACAAGACATGGAACAATGCATTATCCCGTAAGGTGATCAATTTTCCAGAAAATGATTTAGAATGGATATTAAAAATTATTTCCCATACCGTTATTGTTAATATAGCAATTTGTGGAATACTTTTGATTTGTGTCCTCTGTTATCGTTGTCTATGTCTAATACCAATCGAGGTCATCAAGCAAGATGAATATTCCGGTACCATTATCTCCAACGAAAATTGTTTCCCCTAAATCATATTTACATGAGTCCTGGGACAACATTCACCTATCATAAAACAAATCGGATACCAAAATAGGACCTCTGGAAATCATACTCGTCAATAAAATCTACACTTTTCTGCCGCGTGTTCAGCGCACGCTTTGTACTAACCAATATCCGAAACAAATAGAATTTATTCATCGTTTTCTGACTAAGGAACTAAGCTTCGCCTTGAAGTTAGTAGAGGAAAATCGTCTCTGTGTTGCAGTTTGGTAAATTGTTCGCCTCTGAAACATATGCTGAAGATTTCATCCGAACTATGATAAGAATTGTTATTACTTATTTCAAACAACTGCATGACGCGATTAACAAAATATAAAATTTCGCAAGTGGCTTCATTCCGATTAATATCACTTGTGGGGTCATCATCTCTGACCACTCTGTCCCGCTTTGTCAAAGAAAGAAAATAACAGTTCAACTAAACGCGCCACAATGACCTTGTGTTCGTCATTCACGTTGCTACTTATCAATATCTCTCCCTATCCATCGCTAATAAATGGTAGTAAATTCTAGTGTGCAATCCCCTGTTATTAAAGAAATGTTTTTCGTTCATTCATAAAAACCATTTTGATTAAATCAGTCGACAAAAGAAGGAATTTAATTGAATAATTGTATTGGTTTTCCTTTATTACGACCTACGATAAACCATTAAGTCCTTATTTTATTATTACAAGTATCTAATACATCGTGACATGTCGTGAATTTCCATATTCAGACGATCTTACCTTGGCAACAAAGTCCAGTGACTTTTACACTTTGGATGGCCTGGAGAGCTCTGGGGTATCGTTGACTGCTAACTACAAAAGTAATCGCGAACTGGCCAAATATTTTCTCGACCCCACCTAACCAGTGGGCCGCCATGCCCTTAAATCGATTCACTAGGGTTAACTGTGCACGACAAACTTATTCATTTGTTTACATTTTTGACAAACGGATCCCCGGTTGCTTTCGTGAAAATACACGCCGCTCATCCTGTATTTTACTGTTTTCATGTGCCTCGTTTTTAATCCCGAATAAACGTTTTTTTAACCCTGTTCCTTGAATAGGCAGGGAAAACCGGAGCAGTTTTGTGTCCTTCATGTGGCTCTCCACATCAGTGCTTCATTATCATTTGCTGTGCTTTTCTACTGATTCCAGGTGATGCATGGATGCCATTTTCAGAACTACCGGAACTCGCTAAGATCGCCGCTACCGGAATGGACAATCCGAACGTAGAGACCTTGATGGATGCATTGCCGGCGGAAGCCCACATAAAAATGCTCCCAGAACGTTAGACAAAACAGACCCTGGTGCTTTCTCGCTCACAATCTTTCAAGACCTTCGTTTATACTTATTTCATTACTTTAATCGAAACACTTTTCACTTTGTCTCTTGGCAACAAAATGTGTTCCAGTTGTTTTTTTGACTTTGATAAAAGTAGTTGAAAATATGCAGCGCAGAATTCGCAGAGCAGCCGCTGAGAAATTTTATTTGAATTTTTTTCGTGTCTGCGTTACTTCCCCATCGATATTCGGTTCATTCTATTTTCCGGTTTAATTGTACACGGAGAATAAAACGAAAGAACCAAGTCGTTCTCACACACTGTGTATTTGTCAGTATGAAGCGATACACGAACTGGCTTGTGAATAATCCATCCATTCACCAGAAAAATTTCCTCGATTTAGTTAATACCACACGCACGCCAACCGGGCAGTCTTTGCTATTGAACCGCAAATTTGTCTGTTTCCAGTTCCCGAAAGTAAATACAAAACGTCTCAAATTGGTCTAATTCGAGGACAACAATCTTTGGCTTGCGCACTGGGTCATTTTAATTTTACTCTCTGAAAAACGGATCATCAGTTTCCCCCAGTCATCAACTAGGAAGTTTTTTAATCTGTCCATAAACAACGCCCAAAACGGAACATGCCAAACTTTGCTTAAAAAAGCTGAGTCAGGAAGTAGCCTTTGAGCTCTTGACACCATTCTGGGGACCTGTTGGATTGACAACAAACCGTCAGTTGTATCAATCATTCGCAGCCCGATAGTGTGAACATCTGTTGCTAATCTGCGTAGCCGGTATGTTGGTCAAAATCCATAAGTTCATATGCTCAAAAACACGTTATCGGATATAGTTTCATACCGCTTATTGAATATGGAAAACTTATTTTTTTAGTTGAAATTCTGTTTAGATAACACTGATAGATATTTTGATGCAAGTGAACCAAATTAAAGACAACAGGTATCAGGACGAGATTTCAAACCCCTCAACATTCCCAGTGCGATATCTTTCCCTAAAGAAAAGAATCAATTTACACTAACTTATTGCCAGCGCTGCGTAAATCGGAGGGGAAAGTACGCGATAGCCAAGGGGTCTTCATTAACCGTTGGCCAGACCAACACGAATATGCTGAACATGAATCTATCAACCATATGACAAGGCAACGTTCGAATTTCATGGAATTACTTTATTTGCCTAAGCAGCTCGAATTATGTTTGCCATAACCTTTATGCATACTAACCTGTATTACACCAGACCTGAAAGCAAGTGAGGATGAGACGCCAAATATGAAACTTCTAGCAAGCTCTTAAAATTGGATCTCAATTTCCCAGCATCACAAACTCAATTAGTTCCGCAGCGGACTAGGCCCTTCTAACAATGAAGCGGAAGCGTACGGCACATCTCTTATTTCACACTGGCTTTAACACAGCTCTCGTACATAAGCAGTCGACGTTCGCTGCCTGTTAGTTTTACTTTCCTTCCACACACTCCTGTCTGTTGGACTTGGCTCACAGTTTAACCAGATGGTTCAGTCAACTGCACCAGTATCTTCCGATAGCTTCACATCCTTGTTATCTTTTGGTGCATCAGCCGACTTGTTACTACTTAATATTCCAAACACCTACTAACCAGTGGTCATATTTCTCACTGAACCAGTCTCAAATCTTAGTTTTGTCGTTCACCTCACTTGTTAGTCACTTTGACGGTACTTAACGAACTAGACGCAACTGACAATCGAAATCAAATTAGGCTGCACATGTTCTTGGCTGAAATGTGGACTTCAGTCCACAACCATACAGGTCGGTATCATCTGTCCGAGTTCCAGCCGGTGTGCACACATTGCGGCACAAATCGAGCATGACCGTTGCTTGTGCTGGTGTGACCAAATTATAAAAATACCCTAACTTTAGGCGTGGGGTCGTGCGTGGTTGTGAGGGTTTTCCTTGATTCGTTCCTCTCTGTGATGTCCCACGGGTTGCCTGCTTTAAATGATATATTCTACTGCTTGTGTCTGAGTACGATAGAATTGAGCTCACTCTAGTGCATTTATTCTTAACTCACAGTAAGTTCTACCTTCCGACAAGGCTGCCAATGACAAGAACAAAATTTAGATTTCGAACCATTAAATTCTGCTCTTGTTTCTTGCTTCTCTCGCACAAATATATTGCTACATTTTCGGAAGTGTACAACGTGGAGCCCCCGGCATGGGAACAGATCCCAGTGCTTTCGATCCACGAATTGTATATTGCTAACGTCTGATCTTCGTGTTTCAAAGACGCCAGCTGATGTTCAGCGGATTGTACTTACACTCCTGTAAAGAAAGATGAAACAACCAAGCTGTAGAACAATCTGGCCTTTACGCCATGTTGGTCAGTGAAATTTCAAGAATGTTGCATAGATTTCTGCAAAATTTTAATCATTTGGATAACAAATAAATGCTCTTTTTGATCGGGTGCAACCAAATTTAACTGTTTTCAAGTGAAGTTTGCCTCATTATTGTACTTGCAGGTAATCACAGACAACTTAGTACTGGACAGCATAAGGGTATTTTTGTCGGGTGAAATTCCATCAAGCTTCCAAATTGGTGAAAATTGTGAATAGATTTATCAGTGTGCGCAGGCTTTCTCACACGGCATTTCGACCGACTGTTAAGGCCTCGTTTTGGATAGACTAATCCTAACTGGAAAATTCCTTGTCTAAATGTTTGGCTGTTGTCACTGGGGGGTTAGGATCTTTGTAACGTGGAACGAGAATTTCGCCTCGTCTCAACCACCTAACCCCATCAACGGAGGGAAGTGTACGAAACGAGAGACCACAAATTATTCCGTTTCCAAACCCGTACAACAGGCGTGGTGAACAGCAAGCAATATTCAATGAGTCACTTTTTTTTCTCCATGCATTACAAACCGTTGCGTGCAAAACGGAGAATGGGAATAGGATCTCAGTTTATCATGTGGACCGTGTTTCTGTGGTTCATAGTTTAGCTGGAGTAGTATGAATTTGGTGATGAACAAAAAAATCTGGGTCCGCATGTCGTTTAGAAAAGGGTTCGACTTTGTACGAAAGCTTGGAGTATTAAAAGCGACAAAAATTAAGGAAGCCAAATCATAGGGCGATTTACATTGCGGGGATTGGTGTGAAAATGGTTTAACGAAATACGGCTATGTTGATGTGTATGTTTTTGTACTTTTCAAGCATCATCAACTAGTAACATTCGAAAGCAGCGGGATGGACCGTTGGATTGTTGTTTCTCGTTTCGTTGCCTGTTTACTTTGAGTGGATAAGCGGCTATGACTCGGTAATTCATTGACTGAATGAATGATCGATTGTTCACGTGGTGGAACTCCATCGAGTATGCATATTTACGTGCTTGGCCGTTTGTTTGTTTCGTATTTTCAAAAAAAGACAGGAAACTTCACAAAACAAGAATATAGAGAAGTAAAAAGAAGTTGGATGAATCAAAGCATCTCTAGGAAGATATTTGTGCACAAATCTCCTTTTCGTTCTCCAATTTTTACAAAGAAAGCTGAGAGTGAGACGCAATTCTGTCTGGGCTTCAATACATATGTTTCACAGAAGAACTTTAGCGTCTATGGTTCGCCAAACAGACAGATGAATGAATACAAAGCTGGTGGACTGTGAAGGGAGGGATTTATAAATAACGAATTCCGAGGCTATTTGGAGGCATGGGCTTCAGGGATGACGAAAGCGTATTACTTGATCTTCGGAACAGTCGGGTCAGAGGATATATACCGCGGGCGAAAAATGTCCCAGTTTGACTGTCTTCGAAGGGGAAAATTCAATCAAACAGAACGTGATCAAATCACCTTCACATTGCCAGGTCACCCTGCGTTCAGCACGACTGACGGGGATAAACACAAGTGACTTGGTCTGCACCGATGCGAAATGGACATGGGGCCATGCGAGGCTGCCAGTAGATGCTGCACCATGGAATAATAGCGTTCCGACTTGTCCGCTACCGTAGATATTTAACAACAGAGAGAATATGAAAATCTTAAGCCAGTTGGCTCATTAGGGATTAAATTTTGCACATCTTATACACCAGAACTGTCGTACTCGAATGTCTTCTAGACATTCGTTGCAATCGACAAAGCCGAAGTGCCTCGTTCAGCTTATCTTAGAAGTAGTTCATAACAGAACCCTTGACAAAAACATTTACGGATTTTAGTGGTATTCGAATACCATCCAGACAAATGCCGAAAGTAACATGCGCTTCCCTCAGAATCCGTTCATCAAAAGCACAAAAGCATGAGAAGAATACATTAAAATCTATTGAAAATCCGTGCCCCAAGTTCTTTTCTATGATCAAAAGATCTACTGCTCATCAACAAGGTCGATTTTGAATTGAACCTAGACATCACACTTCTAGCCGACGTAAATTCCATGTGCCTATGTTCTTCGATTTCTGGTTTGCAAAAATAAAAGGGATATTGACGGACCCATTCTCTCTGCGAGCCATCTGCAAATCTTACCAGACTATATGACTGGGAAACAACGTCCGGACTGACGCTAAGCGGTGAAAAATTAATCAGCAAATCGATGGGCCGTCTGAAAAAGCTTCCCAAACAATGGCTGGCCGAGTCATCAACAATTGAAACAGCTATTTATAAGTATGGCCTAGACCGATGGGTTTGGTACACTTGCTAAGTACGGGTATATAGAATGCTGTATCACAGATATCAAAATGGCACTAACGGACTGAGGTAATTCGGAGAGAAAAATTTCAATTTCATTAAAATTTTCGGATCCGACGGGATCCCTGAACTTTTGTAAACTTCTGAATTGAATACTCGAAATGCTTGCTCCAGGAATTGACGTAATTCTTGAAAAGCCAGAAATTACTGTTGATGAGTCGCGAATAGAATTTGGTGTTGAACTCATCGATTAATTTTTATATCGTGAATTGATCACAACTAACGGACACTTTGTTTATTCTGTTCATTAGGGAAAATGGTTCCGCGTTCATCTTCCAGACAGCCGGCCACTAAGAAACAAGAAAATCCCTCGTTCAAATTCTGTTTCGGAAATATGTGCATCTTCTAACACGTTCCTCCGAACATCTGTCCATATTTTTCTGCTTTTTTCGGTGGGAAGTGACACTATTTCAACTTCCACTTGGAGGAACCTGATTAAATGGAAGTCAGTCACACCCATCCATGCACACAACTGGCGATCCGTCAATTTCGGTGTAGGCCTAGATTTGGGCCAAGTCATGAGTATCTAAAGGAAAAGAAACACGAGCGCGCACGCATGCACACGAATGCACACATACATATAAAAACAATGAAACATTACTTGTGTAATCTCATCACTGAAACAGACACGCTATTGCTGTACAAACCGACCGAAGCGCATGGGCCTATCGCTCCCATCCCACGCGTGCATACAAAAGAACGAGACACAGGTGATCGATACGCTACAAAACATCACACAGGCACAAGCAGGAGGATACATTAGCAGAGGTTCAACTTTGTCTTTCGCCTACTGTCGATGTTGGTCTTATAGTCGTCTACGCTAAGCCGCACATACGAGGGCTAAGTGCTGTTTTGACATTAAAGCAAAAAAGGAAAATAACCTAATAAGGTCTGTCTTGCTTCACACCACAGTTTGCGAATTTTCTATTTCATGGCAATCTTTATCATCTCAAAGAACCGAGACGAGCCGAAACTGAATATATGACAGTGTTTCAGATAGACTGGAACCGGATGTATCCTATCGAGCGAGAAAACTTATTAAACGCAAACTGCTGTCCCCTTCCTGTTCAAGATAATCGATCTGTCTATAAAAACGGGTAACAATGTCCGAAGACAGTGTTGTTACGGGTTCCGGCTGTTAACACAGAATTTCTCGATGAGCTATCGTCCCAGTTCCAAGGCATCTGACCGGCATTTACAATTACAAGCAGGTATAGTAATTAGTTATTCTGGTATGTTTATTGGTCAGCGGTTTCTATTTGCAGTTTAATAAAACAAGAATAACAACAAACAGTTAGTAACTCACATCTGTACAGAGGGAGAATTGCAAAAGGTTGAACATCACGACAGTTGATTATTGTAACATGGTTGATTCCTCATGATTCACACCGACGCGGAGTTTTGCTGAATAGCGCTGTGAAACGACCGGAGCTTTTTGAACGGGATCTTTTCCCCTTAGAGTCTTTGGTTTTCTGTGAATCGGAATTTTTCTTTTTTTTCGGACTCTTGACATCTTTTTTCGAGGAGCCTATCACCCTTTTGGATTTGGATTTGCTCTCTGTTGTTCCACCGTGGTCTTCATCTGCGATAGTCGTTGATTTGATCAGTGATAGAAATAGTGTTGTATTTACAGAACGGAATTATCAATATTAAAATGAGCAAATAATAGGGAATCGGGTAAATAAAATGGGTCGGCAGCTACAAGGTTCATTGCTGGACAAGATCCACTGACAAGCGGAAAAAAATTAATGCAATGGATTCGTGTTTTACTTCGCAATCCAGCGCAGGCAAAAGTTGATATCCTATTAGTTCAGTTTCCGTTAAGTGGAATACAAGGAGCTACTGAGAGGCAATAAATAATGAGCTTCGGCGATAAAGACACACAGTCCTAGGTGCATAAGATGATGGTTAAAAAATCAATGGTAATATTGCTAATAATAATAATAACGATAATGATAAAAATATTGTTTTAGCAAGGTCTTTATTGGACAAGGGGCTGACTAAGACAGTGTCCTTGTGTCCGAAAAATGGAGGAAGAAAAAATCATTTTTACTGTCTCATGTTGGGCATAGTCAAAATTCTCCGAAATTCACCTTGTCACTTTGGCGGTTTTCGGATCACGGCTCAGAAATTCAGACTTGGTGCTGCCCTTGTTAAGCTTTCTGCCAACCTGGTATTAATGAGGCTGTCTATCGTCTGTTTGACGATGTAGATAGATATTAGCTTGAAACTTCAAAATTTTAAAGCTATACGTCTCCAAGAGGTGTTTTTTGACACGCACAAAACCCCTAGTCTCAAACGAGTAATTAAAACCTAGTTATTATTGTGGTTTTCCTAAGGGAAGCCAAAAAGACGTTAAAAATTCAACAGGCAGAAAGTAGGCCAATAAGCATACAAGTTGCCCAAAGACTTAGACAATCTAATGACAAAAGTTTGCTAACACCAACATATACGGAAAGACTGCAATAGTTTTGACACGGATAATGTTCGGTAGGTCCTTCACCTTCGTTACTGTTTGCAGAACCGAGAGATATTACGGTACTTTGTCAATTGAATGGAACTATAATTCTCTTGGACATACATGAGCCAGGATTTCAATCAAACGATGTCTGCGCAATTTCGACTTAAGTTGGGGAATACATTCTGAAATGACCTCAAAAACAGTAACTGGTCATTTCGTGAAGGTTGTCAGTCCCTGATTCGTAGACACTTCAGGCGTTCAGGCGTACAACACATCCGAACCAAAGCTATGTAACTGGGAGTAACTCATCCAAAATCATACTAGATAGTAATGGTACGAGATCACTGGTTACCCTAGACTGCAAACGAGGTTTCCAAACGACGTTAATATCGACATCCATTCCAGAAACGCAGTCGTGTTCACAATCTTTGCCAAATTCGTCATTCACTTTATTCTATCTTTCCTTTTCAATGGTTATTTCACAGGTGCTTATACCAATCACCTCGATGCAGCATGCACATGCACAGATGTAGAGAAATGAACCAGAACCTACTTGCATCTACGTACATTCATGACCTTGCCGTTCAACTTAGAGCGTAGTTCCCTTTGTGCCTCGAAAAAGAGTTTACACAAAAGCGCATTACCTATTTCCAATGCCAAGTGTCTTTTTCATCCCAATAAGTGACGCACTTTCGTGCTTCTCATATAAAAGCAGTCCTTGAAAGAGTAGTCAATGCAGTAAAAATGCATGTATAGAATTCATGGCCTTGTGTTGAACTGTTAAAGCCTATTTATAACATTTTACGGTAAAGGTAAGTAAAAAGTATTTCATCCCTTTAATATTCCATGGTCAAACTTCTGGCTTGCAGTTCACACAAACTTGATAAGATTTGTGATTCCTTGTTGAACTGGGGAGGTGCATCGTAAAACAACGACCAAGGTGTTAATCAAGCTTCAGAGGGAAGTACACTGAGATGCGTTGAGATCCTCGAACGGAATGGCCATACATGAAATTCCGGGAAAAGTTTTAGGCATCAAAAGGTTCATCAAGTTATTTAAATAATTCATCAAGTAGTGCCTACATCCAGTTCATCAGTAAAAATCACGGAAGCACTATTCACTTTTTTCATATTTGTTAGGAGGCATCATTCGCGCCCAAAGGGAGAAGTAAAACCGAATTTAATGGTTGCGAATCACATATCATAACGTAAAAGCTAACCAGGCTACATCTCAGCGGCTAATGGAACATCAACGCCCTAAACTTCCATCGAAATGGAGTTTGAAGGTCACAGGATTTTAAGCACCAGATGACCGGCTTCCAAGTGGTCGATGCTTTTTCTATTAAGACCGAGAACATTACAACTGACTATACCAAACTATATTATTCGCTAGTCTTAAGCAAAAGATGATTACTATGGTTCCCGAATGATTCAATGTCACTCAAGTGGATATCGTTGGGAGTTGAAGATGGTAACGTTTATTAAATTTAATATTTTCACCCATTTTTCTAACGCACAAAACAATTTTAAATGAAATTCATCAATTCGGTTTACAACGAAATCCATTATTTTCCGTAAGGGAATGTGACTGTTGGTGAAGGTGTCAGCTATCAGCCGATGAAAAATTTATTAAGGATCGGACACTGGGAGCAAATTCAGATGACCGCTTGTGTTAAGTGCGATAACAATCGATCGCTGTTTGTGTGGATCTTTCGGTTCGCGTCAATGCATTGCTGTCTTTCGTGTGCCAGCTGAGAAAAAATGTTTCTCCACTCAAACAGGAAATTAACGCTTCAGCAACCAGAGCAATGGATAAATGGTATGTTCAAGCAACCTGCTCCCTCGAGTCCGTTTGATATTTTGATGAACCCAGTCAATGCAACACAATATGAGCTAAATGAAATAAATGGCTTTTTGGATTCTACACCAAGCAGTCAAAAACAATGTATTAGATTGCCTAAAGACAATTCAAATCCACGGACCAATTGGTTCTCTTCCTGGCACAAAGTTGATTGCTGGAACATTAATTAGGTGGCACAATGCGCACGCAAACACGTGCACAAACACAGACATATATATATATATATATATATATCAACAACGAATCTAACCGACTAGATGATGCTGATCTACGAAACGCTCTATTGGCAAGGAAAAAAAACCGATGAAAGGTAACTGAAAAAATGTGTTTACAGGCACCGGTGCAGTAGAAACATGTGAAGAAAACTTGCGCTACGGGGCGAAAGATTAAAAAATTCCTAGATATTTTCTCTGCTATCAAACGACGAATTTAATAGACAGGAATGAAAAGAAATTGATATTCCGACTGAAAATCGAGTAGTCTGCGTACACAAAATCTCATCTGTTGTCACAGTTGTAAGCTGCCTGGTTACTTTAGGAGACATGTAAATACTAAGCCTGGAAATAATAACTACGGTTCAGAATGTGCGTGCATGGATATGTAAATACAGGTACATTTTCATGTAAGTAGTGCCTGGGATTTCATTTGTATTATCTGCAAATTGTCAGTTGCGATGTGATATAAGCTCTTTTTTGATGCACCTGGCCCCAGCGTATGTGCGATAATTCTCGTCTTACCAAAGTCAGAGTTCCTGAGGCGTTTGTTTGTCATACTTATGATGGATGTTGATCAATATGTCTTTCATTTGACATTAAAGTGATAATGATCGATGCTTTCTGGTATCTAGGTCTGGGAACAATAATATATGCCCCCAAACAATTAGTCTAACGTACTGGTTGTCGGCACTGGTCAGGTATTGCTCAGATCCTTACGAGAGTCACTCTGCATTGTGCTCACATGAAGATTCATAGTCTCCTGTACCGCTTGGCCATAAGAAAAAAGCGGGTCTCTGTATTTATTGATTTACTTCTAAGCAACAATTAAACGTAACAGGAGGAATAAAAAGATCTACCTTATGATTCGAAGATGTGTCTTCCTAAATAAAACAATAGAAGATCGGCTCACTGTGAACTATTGCTTTGGATACCCGTTCAGTGTATTTTTAATGTTGTGCAAATGAACTGAAACGAGTGTGTATGAGCTTTTCCCTCATGTGCAAAACTTTGTGATAACGAAATTCCGTTTTCTTCCTATTCAACCGCGGCTAAACCGTTCTTGATGTAATTTGACGTTTTGGAAGAGTGATAAGACTGTTCGATAAGCGCAATTTTGTATGCTTGTGACACCCAACTCAGTACATGCTGTGTTGTGAGCTGGGTTTTCATTTCTACCTCTTCGAAAAGAAATCACCAATGACTATGGCAAATTGTCTTTCAACAGATAATCAAGTTTACGTGATCTGGCGAAGCTAACGGTGAATGCACAATTGGAACTTGATGAAATCCCAATGAAGTCAGAAAACAAAGTCGCTGGATACGTACGTCCACCATCAACGGATGCAAATTTTAGCCCAGCTGACCGTGCTGCTGTTTAATTCATTCTTTTACGACAGACATCTGGGCCCAAATCAGCTCTAATATATCAGAGCCGAAGGTATCACGGATTGTAATATGAAGCTTTGTACCCACCTGGAGTTATCTGAAGTGTTTGAACTAGGTAATCATTGTGCTTTTAACCCACTCCCCCTTAAAAGATTAGCCAAGGCGACCGAAATGTCGGCTTACGGCGACATTCCAGGTCACGCCTTTTCATTCTCCAAAAATTTCAACTAAATTATGATATCCATATTCACGGATTACCTATCCATAAGGGAACACCTGAGGCGGGCTCGGAGATTTTGAATTAGCATCCGCATCGGTCAGTAGTTTGGACAAGACACGTTTGCGCACGTAACCATTATGGTGCCGTTTGCGCAATCTGTGAGGTCGTACCGACTGGGCCTTCGATTCTCATAGATCGATCTAGCCGAAGACGGAATGACACACAAGTATTCTCGCTCCGAAAGACATGCAGTGACGGTCACCTGCTTCGGTACAATCGAGAAACGCTTCAGTTCAGTTATATGGTTGGACGAACCTTTGTTCACAGGCGCGCACATATAGGAAGGGAAGATAAACAACAACAAGAAGAACAACATTAGCAACAGCAACAACGATAATAAAACCAAGTGGACAAGGCACAAAGACTGTTGCACCCAAGCAGATATGTGTACGCGCTTTCAGGTGAAAGGTCTTCGTGTCCGGTGCACTAGAATTCAGACCACGGCAATGTGATGCACGTTTATGCCTGTTCAGTTTTCATCATCCCTACTCTAATTTTTCTGCTGCCTATCAGTGTCTAGGTTATTGGGGCATGGCTACAAGAACCGATGTAGACTCTATGACGATGGCAACGGTGTGTGTGTGTGTGTGTGTGGATGTGTTAAACAACTAACAGACAATGATTTTCACCCGGGGCTGTATCAACGAGCAAATGCACTGATGCACACCAGTTTCTGAATTTTTGAATCGATAAGAATATGAATTTTAAAATGTTCATGTTTATTTTTCAGCTTTTTTGGTGATAGAGGTAGCAGGGCCAAGCCAGTCGCTGATTTTTACGCTCGGTAGATCTAACATTTTGCACACGCAACTTTGGAGTTCATTTTCTCTTCCACCATATTTCCCTGAAGTCGTATATTTTAAGGACTATGCTGAAACGACTATTCTAATTTTTTTTCGGACAATCAGAAGTCACCCGAACTGGGACGTAAACCCAGTACGAACGATCTTGAGTCGAACTCCTTAGCCAATACGCTACCGAGCAGGTGCTCAGTGGTTTATTGTTCTATTATCTGCTAAGTTGAATAATTTTCCCCTTTGCAGGGAATGCATGTGAAGTGAGAATATTCTATGGAGTCCCGTCGGTACTCAGACTTGTTATCAACAGTTTTACCACAAATGGTTTAATTGGACCGATGATGGTCTAGAAATTAATCGTTTTGGCTGATTCCATGTATTGTCGACAAATGACTTAAAGGCAGAATCCTGAAACTACTGGCGGGCAGCGGATGTGCACAAAACACAAGAGTCCTCTCAGTCCTCTCACGAAAAGAAACCAAGCTAACTTCATCTCAGTGTGACAACATTGAGTGAAAAACTATTTTACAGAACGAACGCAAGGCACCAATGTAGACAGACGTATCTCCGAATGCGACCAAATTGTGCCCTTCTCTGCCCTTTCCTTTAGCTATTTAACGTTATTTCTGTACTCTCGACTCAAGTGGGACAAGGCTGAGAAAATTAGGAATGGTGTTTCGCTCAATCACAACTGATGTGATAGTTTTCTGGACATGTATGAATGTCCCAAATGTTCCTTTCTCTTCTTCCCGATCCCGATGCTGATTCAAACGTGAATTTGTCACCACCCGCCCTCTTCTCTTCCTTGGTTAATGAATATAAAATTTCCAAGATCTACTTAATGGGACCACCTTTATTCTTTTGGCATGCTGCGACCACAGTTTGAAAACTGACCCGTCTAGTCTAGGAAGACAGTTCTGTGCTTCACCGTCTTTCATCACTTTGTTTACAAAACAGTCTTTTCCCATCATGTCATACTTTCTGTTTCATTTGCAAAACCTCAAAATAAGTGTTTAGCCATTCTTCGAAGTGAACTAAGTGTTATCGACTTGACCCATGTCCCAGTCGCAACACCATGTGTCGTGTTTGAGGCGAAAATAATTTCTGACATCACGTCAAACGCATCGTGGTCTCCCGTTTCGTTAATCATGTGTATTAACCCCAACGTGCTTTGACTTTTTTGCGCACAGGTTGTCCGGCTACAAAAAGGTTTTTTTTCATTCATTACAAAAAACCTTTCTCTTTTGTTTTGGATATCTGTAATGGTTGGCCATCCTGTCAGTACTTTAATCTAATTCGAACATCGCATTTTTTCGAAAACCGATCAGTCCCAGTTGACACTAAACCAAAGGAATCGTATTCAAAAAATCACATGATTTGACGAGTAAACAATGTTCTCTATCCCACTGCCCAAGTGTAACTGACTGTTAATTTGAACAAAACTCCGAGCAAAAAAGAATGATGTCATTTGGAATGAACAGTGACTGCATCTGCTGGAAGTTGAAACTAACTCAGATCGGATATACTTATAAACGGCTTCGTATGTGCATTACTAATAACTTAGGAGTTAAGTCTTCTTGATCAAAAAGAATGCACCATCAACCGCTATGAGCAGCAGAGTGAGCCCAATCAACTGGGTCCAAAAAGAAGTAATGCGCTTAAGTACCAGCGATGAAAATAACACGTCAACACCGACTTCGTGCATTCCTATGAATCGTCAAAAGGTGACGTTACAAACTCTCGTGAGAACTGGCTCCGTATCACTAAAGTTGTGCACCAAAGTTGCAGGATGAACTTTCAATCTGTTAAGTTGGTTGGTGCCATTCGGACACATGCGCAGAGGAACTCATGGGGGACAAGTAAGACCACTAAGAAGGCATAGTTTCTCTCGACCTGTCTGAACTTGTCACGTAATGTTGATGCAATTAACTGTTTGAAAATGGACCACCAAACTCAGTCAGTCGACAAGCTTAAACAAGGGTTTTACATGTCCGGAGAGTTATTAAATCCGGGAACCAGAACGTTGACAAAGTAGAACTAATAGACAGTGCATTGTTTTATTATGTCATATATATATATATATATATATCATCTAATGGCAAAGAGGTTTCTCTCCGTTAAATGTGAGACGGGATTTCATATGAAATTTTGCAAATTGCTAGGTGGAACTTAAACGAAAACCGGAATCATGAACTATAGGAAAGTGCTGTTGTACAACGAATCATAAAAAACCATGTCGAATTTATTTAACTTACACAACATTACTTGAAATCTAGGGAACGGGTCCGATTTTTTAATTTACCAAAAGAATATCAGAGGGTAGCTTAAAAGATGGATATATAAATTCGACTTACCTAACGATATGATGCTGCTCTCCTCCTCTGCTGCGATGCGCACAATACTGTCACTTCTTTGGGAAAGAAGGGTTCGTCGGGATTCTCCGACTGGCCATTCTGGTTCATCCGGGGGTAGCGCCTTGTCATCCATATAGGGAACGTTGTAAACTACATCTTTACTTCCTCGGAAGCTAGGAATCTTTGTAGGAGTAAGAGCGTCCGGGAATAGATAATCGTCATTCACAAAAGTACACCCAGGTGGGGGTAATTCCAGAGTACTCCAAGGACGACGCTTGCCAGAGTCCGAGGTACCTCTGCGACGTACATCGAACGTTGCGAATTGGTCGAGCAAAATTGGTTGAATGTTTATCCCGGACGGGCTCGGAGGTAATGTGGGAGGTTCGGTTGGTTCTTCGGAATGACCATTCTTGTCGTCAGCACCATGCCACGTTTGTCGAACAAGCAAATCTTTCGATTTTGTGGAGGGAATTCTGGGCAATGGTTTCTCCTCTCCAGAGTCATCGACCGAAACATGAGGAGAACGGTCAATGTGTTTTGACTTCGTCTTTTTCTTCTTACCAAATGGATGTTTCACTTTTCGAGGTTTTTTGACTTTCTCGGAAGAGGCTTTTACACTTTGATCATGCTTACCTTTACTATGTCTCGCAATCAAATGCACACCTGCAACATCTTTTGAAAAGGCGGTTGACTCCATATCACTTGATTTGTCCGAGGATTTCATAAGTTTTCCTTTTCCAGGTCTAAACCAACGAGGAAGAGTTGAACGTGATTCCGGCTTGACTTTAATATCTATCTGTGGAGCCCCATGTGACGTGTGAACAACAGAACCTGCTTCAACTTCGAGTGGGCTACCGAGGCGACTATAAAGGTTGTCCGTCGAAACAGTGCGAGTAGTTCCAGCAGTCTCGGCCACGCCAATACCGCTATCCACATCCGTATCCACGGCAGCACCAAGGACTTTCGGCTTTCTCAGACTGGGAAAACGAAGGCTCCAAAAATGACGACCGGAACGACCACCAGCATCAGAATCACTACCAAGATCAAGGCATTCAATGTGACCAACAGAAAAAGGATCTTCGGACTGGTCAGTGAATTCGGAAGATGTTAAACCAGTGAGCTGAATCGGTTCCTTAACGGAACACAAATCGGCATCGCGCATAAGAAAATCAACAACAACAGGTGCCGAGAACGACCCAACACAGTACAAGGAAGAGAGCTGAGAAAATGAAGCATCCGAAAGAATAACAGGACCAGAAACCGAGGTGTTTAAAGGAAAGGAAGGACCAGCAGAAGAAGATAAAAAGGGTGCACCAGATTCGGAAGTGGAATTAGCTACAGGAAAAGGCACAACAGAAGGCAAACCAGGAATAAAAGATGAATCAACAGATTCCGAAAACGGACCACAACCGAACTGGGAATTCAAGTTAAACGAAGCAGTGCCGACGTTGCGAAAATTAACGGCGGGGGGAAGCTGTTCTGAGCAA
>LUCM01009570.1:0-57903 GCA_008360955.1 Fasciolopsis buskii
AAGCCTGCCGACATACATACCTTCCGCTATGTTTTTAATATCCCTCCTCCAACTGGCTTCTCGCGATGCACTTCAGTTTCTCCTTCTCCAGGCTCCCTCATGACTACCAACGAGGGCTATATGGATGTTCTCACTGCCTTCGCAGACCAGTCATCTTCCTTCACTTGGTGTTTGGGGGGATTTAGATCGAAGTAAATTGTTCCTTTCAACGGGTTCTCTTACCCAGAACCTGCGGTTATAATGCCCCTAATCCTTATGGGCTTCCAGCCACCCACGGCTCACCAACCATTCGTCAACTCTTTTTGCCCATTCACACCTTAGTCCTAAACCCCTGAAGACTTTATCAGCTGCACCGTAGCCTCAAACTATACTCTCTGATGCCCTTGCTTAGTATAAGAGTGAACAATTCCTCGCGTTTCTTTGCCTGGAAGGCCCTCCGATATTTTGAAATTTTCAATAAGATCGACGCCTGTGCGTCCGCGTCTGAGAAGAAATGTGGCAAGATCATCAAGTCTTTCGTCACAGCCTGTATGCCTTTGGCCAGCCAATAAATTGTTGGTCATCTTCCGTGGCTCCTGTAGTCAATTTGTGTCTCTCCTTAGATAAGGTACCCCGGGTTGAACACAATTTTCCAGGTGCGACAGCGTGCACTGTAACCGCGTAGACCTGTACTTGTTCGCTGGAGGGTACTATTTTACTTTATTTACTCCAGGAAAATGGTACGTTTTATGACGAAACCTAACTCGGTATTCACAAGCGCAAATGTAATAGTGCGTCCGCAGGAATCACAATGGAGCCTACTTTCATTTTGAATTTTAAATTGACGCTTGATAAGGTATCGCTAACACTGTGACTTCCTGAAAGTTCTAATAGTCACATGTTATCATAAAATGCCGGAGGCTACTTAGCTATTTGGCATTAACGATGTGCCACCAAGACCATCTCGATCGCTTAACCCTAAGGATTAAAAATCACAAAGATTTACATAATTGAAAGAGAGTAATAAACAACTTTGACGGGAGGCAGAAAACACTAGTACCATGCAAACCGACTTTGGGTTAGCCTATGACTAGGCGTTGTTGATTAAATACCTGAGAAATGTTTCAATACCATTCCTGAAAAATCTATTACCGAGGATTTTCTTGCTTAGAGTAAACTTACTTGGCAACGGGATTCACAGTAAAAAGGTTAGCTTATTGGCTAATCACACGATAATACAGGATCTTGCAACCATGAAGAGCGGTCACTTTTCCATCTTAATGTCCGTTTCGTGCACGCCGTAATTGCTACCCTTAACATCCGTTAAGCCACTTTGACCTGTGCCAATTTACGGTGTATACTCCGTTTACATTTGAGAGGACGGTGCAACTCTGCCTTTTTGTGTGTAGCTGGCAGGTCTGGAAAATGCTGGTTACAAACATTGAGAGGCCGTTCTCCGGTGTTCACGCCTGCATGTTCACTCAGTCAGGAATCCCATGTTCAAGCAAGGGGTAAAGATGGGGAAGGGGTAAAACCATCACAAAGGAATTCATAACGTTCTTTTTGAATCTTTATGTCTAAAAGTCAAAGAGCGGAGATTTAGTTATTTTATCACTAACGGCATGTCAGACCTAACAAAAAACACTAATCACTCGTCTCACTAGTTCTGAGGAGAGCCAAGCACAAGGTCTCCCGTATCATTGAAAATGTTACACTTTGATATACTGTCTTACTATTTTTCTGATCTTTGGGAGGGCATCGGTTCCGGTGTGTTACTTAAAGCTACCAGCTAACGTCGGCTTTTTTCTCCTAAATCATATCGTTTTTACCATGTTTTAGGACAGCTAACGTCTGTTTTAAAACCACATTTTCGTTTTCCGTGATTACCATCTTCAGCCGCTTTACTTGGTTCCAGTCCTATCCAAATTAATCAACCGGGTTAAAATTTTCTGGTCTGATAAACATCACCACTTCTCATCTGTCCGACTCATTGTACCCATTGCTCTCTATTTTGAACCGCACCCACGCTTACCTCTGAGCGCGTCATGAAAATCAGATCACTTTCATTTGGCCCGCGAAGAAGTGCGTTTGGCTGATTTTGGATTACTTCTCTGGCTTGCGGTCTATCCCATCATTGGCCCGTGTGTCATTCACCAAGTCCATACGAGCTCTTCCACCACTCCTGTACCTCTTGCATAAACCGGCCTCACTGTCACATAACGCGTCCTCCCGAAACAAGAGAATATTTCATTTCCGCCACCAGATAGCGGTTTCATCTTATAACGCCTTTATTTTCTGGCCCCTTTCTGCTCAGTTATTTGTGTTTGGTACAATGTGCATGTTCTAATAAAGAATACATTGTTCAAGGAGTTAAGACTTTTGCACAACAGATATTCTGATATGTGTTCCGGCTCTAGCAGCCATGGGAAATTAGAAAAATGTATGAAAACAACTCTGCTGGTCAATGACTGCAATGTCGGGCTATGCAAGTATGCCACTATTTCTCAGCCCATTTTCCAGACCCACGTGTGTCACCATGAAAATTGTTGTGAGCTCCTACCAGGGGCTTCATTCTTGGATGCTCAGTCTTCAGAAAATTTCCCTGACATTAATGGAAGACGAGTCAGCCTTACCTTTGAATATCAGGCAAATCTCAGAGGGGAACTCAGGGATTTCGAGAATTCCCGCAGTGCAAATGCATTTATGATCATTTTCTTCATTGCACAGCCACTCTCGAAATTCTGTTCCACAGAACCTCGGACATCAGGGAGTACAAAACACATCAAAAATGTTCATATCTGTTCGTCTTCATCAGTGAAGATTTTACCCAAACATGCGCAAGCTCGCCCCCAAACTGGGCCTTGGTGAGTGCGGAAACTAATTGATAAGATCTCCTTGATCACTTAAAAGAGAGAAGGACCTGGTCACTCGCTGAAAATTAACTGTCTTATCTAGCTGGCAGTTAGAATAAATTTCATTCCGCAAAGAAATTACCCTCGCGCCAGTGCTGGATCCCAACCCTACTTTTGAAGCATC
Organism: Fasciolopsis buskii; assembly: GCA_008360955.1. Taxonomy (NCBI): domain Eukaryota; kingdom Metazoa; phylum Platyhelminthes; class Trematoda; order Plagiorchiida; family Fasciolidae; genus Fasciolopsis; species Fasciolopsis buskii. Next base: position 3,016 of record LUCM01009570.1, read on the forward strand.
GTCGAACAAAATGGTTTCGAAAATATTTGGTTTTCGTTATCAAGTTTGTTTGTACTGACTAAAGTCTTGTCGTTTTTTTGAAGTCTGCTTTTCAGTCAGCCAATTCTGGATCCGGTTCAGTATCATCCGACCCTTACCTGAATTCCAAATAAAAACCCAAACGGGCACAGAATCTCGTTTTATCAGATAAGACTGCTCTTATATAAACCATTTCTCTTGGATATTTGCGCCTACGTGATTGCCGCTGGTCTACCGGTTGTCCAAGTCAGGCTGTGATTGATCCCCCTCGTTTGAGGCACTTCACCTGATTTAGTTCTAATCGTATTTTTATCGAATTCATAACTCTCATCCTGAATTGTTAGGACAAACCATGATATTACGTTCTCAGCTTGCATGTCCGAACCCTCGTCTTCTAGTCACATTACTGTGTCAGATGGCAGCTGGTAAGAAATTAGGTAAAGCGGTCTGATTCTTCTCATGCTCTTTGTGCCCGCCCGCGGTCTGGGACGATCGGGTTGCATCCAGGGCTGGGTACTGGTCGCGATTCGTCTAACACGGTACATCATCAAGCAACTACCGATTATCAATGAGCCGGCTGCATCCAACTCAATGTTGGTCTAACTAACATCGTCTCACACTTGGTGGCTATTGGGTTCCGATCCGAAAGATTTTCATTTAGGTTGAAAAAGTTTCATCATCAATCATGGTAACACGCACCTGGACAGACAGAGTTTCCCCTAATGGTGGTGAGTCATTGTTAGGTCATTCTTCAAGGTAAGCACTTAGGATCTGTTAAAGATGCCGCACAAGACTTGGTTTGTGTCAAAAACTAAGCTTTGCTCACCAGTTTTATGGAACAAAAATTAAGTGCGTAATTAGGATCACAATGAACAATACTCCGGTCAACAAACACGGCCTTCTGCATCAAACTGAATCTGGGGACCGATAAATACAGATTGCTTACAATTACAAATATACAAAAGCTGGTCAAAAAGCAGTGAATAGTTTGCATTTATTTCGAGACCACTCTCATTGCAATGGATTGGAAATGCTCAAAAGCCCGTCTTTTGCAAATGCGATGGTAGTTTTCTATACCGATTACTCAGATCTAGGGAGAGACAACAGAGACTTCATTACATTTGCAACTGACGATTTCTTACTCTTTAAAAACATATCTGATTAAGGTTCCATATGACATGATGCGCGTTTCACAGAAACGACTAAATTGTATTCCAGTTAGTGAAGGGAGATCTAGTGAAACTGAAATAAAAGAGCGATTCCTGTCATACGAAAGACCATCTGGTCGGAATGATACGCTTGCCTCCACCGTAGTGAGATGGGGTTTTCTGTTTTCTAGCCAGCCGTAATACGAAACATTGGCTTACTAAACATAACTCTATTTTGGACTGACTGACTTACTACTAACGCGCTGCGTAGCATATCATAGAGAAGAAAAACTAATAACAGATGGACCCTAGGTCAACAGAAATTTATTCACCTTATCATGTTTCGGTCACAGGACTGTCATAGAAAAATAACTATTAATAGATTATGAAGAAGGCATCAGTATTTTGCTGCTTTGGCAGTATGAATGTCTTTGCCTGATTCATCGAAATTGAGAATCCAGTAAGTGATTGCACGCTGATTCAGAGTAGTCCTTCAGCTCACAATGTTGGCTGCTGCATGGTGAAGCTGACAAGAAACAAGAAGGGGATATCTGAGGATTATCAAGTGAGAATTGCTCCATCTGAACGGATTGCGATTTCAGTATCTGGTACAGTTGTTTGTCGGGCTGTTTACTCATCCCTTCTACCGAATCCCACAAAGAATTTGTTGACCTCGTTTTCGTTCACATTCCAGAGTATCACAGCAAAAGGTCTCAACCAGTGACTTATTCGTTGGTGTTATTTGTTACTATTCTCAAACGGTCAATGTGGCCAATACTGAGGAGGCTTGATCAGCAAAATGGACATCACGGCTTTCACATTTGGTAGAACGACTACATCTTTTCTGATAATTCTGTGTTCTTCCAGATCGACCGAAAGGGCGAGAAATAAAATCTACTTTCTGGCTAGAAGAATAAAACCTTGCAACCTAATATTCTTTTATTTTATTGTTCCTTATTCGAATTTATCTTTTTAAGTTTCTAAGTGAACTGATCCGTCTAGACTGAAATGACCTCTAATGGGGAGGTTTTCAACTTTATCGAATGTGCAATTAAGATCGGGGTTTTGAGACATCTGAGAATCTGTAATCGGATTTCTGCTTAGCACTCCGGCACTATGTCAGGAGTGAACCATCGTCCGTTGCATATCACTTTTAAAATCGGTTCAAAAGTTTTGCTAACGATAAACCACCCTTGCACAATTCACCATGCCACTTTACCTAGAAATATTAAGCCCAATGAGTTGCGCAGCCTGATCATGCTTGACATTCAGCTTATCTTTGCTACTACATTTTGCTTTTTATATGACATGTATAAATAAAATCGAAGCCATTCTATCGTTTCCACGAAAAACACAGATAGAAATTCGCACCTGTAGCCCGTTTTCGTGGTTTCACAAGAGTAGGTGGGTGAAGAAGTATAAAAGGCGGTTTCAGATTGCAAAGTGCTCTCTTGGATTCCTGAGGATTATAATATCAGCAAGTCAGTCCTTTATTTTTTACAAATTTGATCAGTCATTTCAGTTCCAAATCAGCTCCGTCAGGCACATTCAGGAGGAACAATCAGATAATATCACAGTGCTCTGCTGACATCTCGTTTCCGCTTTTAAACGATGAATCCGTGTGGTCACAAATTAATCATACATACATTTACCCATCATTCATCCGGCACTGGCTGATTCATCTTCTTGGTCGATGTGTTTTGACTAGGTAATATGTTTTTTATTTGTTTACATGTATCTCTGACATCTAAATTAGTCTGGTTTCGTTCGGTGGGTCGACACTCTCGTGACTTCGAGGAACTCCGTCCTCGTTGTGTGAATCCCGCAAGAATGTTCGCTGAACAAACGCTGATTACGCAACCAAAATGGCTCGACCTAAGGTAGACGCTTCTCAAAAAACCAGGTGGGAAAATGATTCGGGCGAGTGCAGAAAATCTGGATTTCTGCAACTTGGAAGTTCTTGTTGATAACGCCTAATGGACGGTGATGTATGGAAAACAAAGCATAAAATAAAACTAAACAACCGTTCTCCATTTTCAAGTTAGATATGATTAGGAGTATTGTGCAAGTGTGAACTTTTGTATTTAGACTTATTCGTTCGGTCTCAATTAACGGACTGTTCCAGTCCGCGTTTGAAACACGAGAGCACAGTGAAGTCCACGTTTCTTGCTTCACCAACGTCAGACACGTTTGTCACAAACCACAAGCCTATCTGATAGCAGTTATTAAAATCACTTCGAATGTACGTTAGCTAACGGTTAATAACGTTCACAGGGACGACGGTAATCCAGCGACCTCATCCACCACTGTCCCAAGGAAGGAGTTACAATATGACTTTAATCTCCCATGGGTGGAATCGGGTACAGTAACTTGTCCAATCTGTCACTGAACCCTGTGCAATGGACAGCACTTGAAATACAAGGCAAGTGATACAGAAGTAAACTGCTCCTTAACTATCGGTAATCTCTGTGCCTAATTTACTTCCTTGGTTGAAGTAGGAGTCAGAAAAAAGTAAACTAGTCTCGAACTTTTGCGATTGATCACAAGACAAATCGTGTTCATCAGTATGTACTGGAGATTGTCTTTACTTATCGAAATTGGGCAAAACCAGTAGAAAATCGGGGAAGAAAGTCGAAAAGCAAACAGCGTCTGGCTACAATAATCTATAGGACAGAAATCGGAAGGTTCATGTTTTCTTCTCTCTACGACTGGCACCGCTACTAATGAGTAACTGAAAGCTTATTTTAATTTTGCACGCAATTCGTCAAATATTCAGTGTGGAAATAACTGACCAAATATGTTTAACTAAATGTAGATTGTGAATCACACTTTACAATGACTTGCCACGACATTTTTTTACAGTATCTCGGAGATTACTCATTTGCATTCTTATGTTATATTTTGACCGTTCAAGAAAAGATTTTGTCCGAACCGGTATCCTATTAAAACTGTGAACTGAGGCAGTTCACTTGCCTACCGAAGTATTTGTTGGAAAGTGGAGGGCCATGTCCGCATAGCACATCAAATACCCCCAAACGGCTATCAACAGATCCGAAGTATCCGCGGCGTCAAAATCGCCGAGGTCGATTGGGGACAATAAAAATGCGTTGTACTGCAGGGGAAAACTAAAAATATATCCGTGCCGCCTACAACCGCCTATAGTTTCTGTTTTATTTTACGGTACTTTATGACTGCCCGGTTCCGTCTGCTATCTTGAGATACTGTGCGGCCTTAATTGTCTTGTCGAGCCATCGGACGTTCAGGCCAGCTGGTCATTCGGGATTCTTCATCAAACTAAATGACTGACATCTGAATCACATGATTTATAATCGCTGTCACCTGACTTTGACGCTGAATACTAACCTCAATTATATTTAGATCTCTTATGAAATTGCATCCATTTTTGGTTTTCAGTTTGGTAACTGGTTATACTTTGATGCTATAGAAAATCACTAACTTGTATTAATGAGGTAATTTTTACAGGCGATATTATTATTAGTCAGCAAATGGGCTTGATTCCCACTAGGTTTTTTAGAACAAAAAAGGCATCCATTTGCAAAGTTGGAGTAGCTAATTGTGGAAATTATTAGCTCTGACCAGTTTACAAAAAAACTATATGATGATCAAGTGTGATATTGGTCAAGATTAAAGTTATTCACCAGGGGTTGCAGATTTTGACAACGTAAATAAGACCCAGATGTGGATTCCAACGAAACCTCAGTGGTATTCTTACCAGTGCGTGGACACCATCTACGCTTTTCCATCGCATGCACTAAACCAGCAAAGCTAAGAGACTAAGCCACACTTTATTTGAACTTATCGTCTAAAAATCTTATTGGTTTTATGCTAAAATTACATAAGCAAATGCCGTTCATCACAGTGAACGTTTTTTATATTTTTTAACACTGATTAGGATCCTTGAGTGAAGCACACAACCGAAATTTACTATGACCTCATGGCTCTAGTGACATGGAAAGCGGACTGCATAGGCACAGATGATATCAAGTACTTGCGCTGGATACCTGCTGGACTGAACAACATTCGGCATTTTGTTGTGTTAGTTAATTGTAGCCGAATATCATTCCAGACTGTCTTGATGCTTGAAGCACGTTCCTCGAAAACCAAGCAAGTTGCCCCACAGAGTCGAGTTTTGTCAACTAAATACTGACCAAGGCTTTGCTTAATCCAGATCCGTCCCATTTCCTTTTAATGATCACTATTGCTCCTAGTTATATATTCAAAATTATACTTTTGACTGAAAATTCTCAATTCAGCAGTTTCATTGTATTTCTGACAGTGCTATGTTTGATACTAATAATAGTAATAGTTCCAATGGCAGTAAACCCTCGTTAGCGCGATATAAAGCGGTTGCCATTCGTTTTGTCTTTGCCAGTACATGTGGCTCAAATTGGGGAGGTAGATCGGCTTTACACAGGTCACGACGCGTTTAAAATAATTCTTGAAATAACAAAGGCAACAAAACTTTGAGAGCAAATTGCATGAATTTTTGGAATCATGAGGTAACCAATTGAGTCACCATTCAGTATACTAGTGTTTTGGCTTAGGGTTTTGTGCATTAGTTACCGGTAACCATTGGGAGCCCACCCATTTTTAGACATTTTCATTGGCGTCTTAAACCTGCACCCGATCAGCGCAGAAGAATGTAAGCGAGAAACCTGGGACTTTTCTAAGCTTTTTAAATGTGTTTTCTTGATCAGTGGCGTTGAGTACAACGATAGTGGTATCACTCGCAACTTATCGGTGGATCGGAATGATCATGGGCCACAAAGATAAAACCAAAATCACGTCCTTTTTTCATTCGAACAACTACTTAGCTGACTTCCAATTGTTGATCACATGAAGTAGGCTCAAGTGAGTGCACTGATCACGGTTTGAAATGCTGCTCTTGTCCTTGTTGCGCCCGATCGGGACTGACCTGTGCCATGTAAGTTCTTGCACAAGACCCATCCCACTTGCAAACAAGTTCCGAAGTGTCAGTTTCACTCTTCTCCGATCTGGCGCCTGTTCCATTGTGTTTAAAAATGACGACATTTAAGTGATTCACTTTTCCGTCTATGTGTACTGGAAGTAGTAAATCGAGTGAGACTACCGTATGTGATCCTGTGCGATACACGAAAAGGGGGGTGAATATCATCATTTCGCCGTGAACAACTAATTTATTCGTATGCAACAAAATGGCACCTCTTTACCAAAGTTTGCTACATTTGGGATGCCTGATCAGTTATTCTTCGGTTAAACAAACTATTTTCCATATGCGCTATTCTATGCGTTCGGCTCGCCTCTTTGTGATTGTAAGTATTGTGGATGGAAAATTTCTGCTGTAATAGGACCCATTCTAATTTGACTAGTTGCAGACATTTTCCTTCCGAAACTGTGCGCAGAAAAACAACGAAGTATACCTTCAAGAAAAAATGATTGGGAAGGAGTAGTGTGATGAATGGTACATAAAGTTGGCGTGTCGCGAAAGATACGGTACCGTGGTCACTAGTATCTACATGATTCAGCTCAGAATAAGATACATGCTAAGGTGCATTGCAAAATCGGAATGCGAAGAAATTTCTAATGAAATCAGAATACTCCTAGGAGTACTTTTGGTGGATAAGACGTTACGAGATCTCACAAGAGATTTCAGCTTATCTCTTGGATATCACAATATATAATTTAACATGCCAAAAAATGCTGAACGTCTTAAGCCCCAGTGGAGGAAGAATTATCTTGAAGATGAAGTGTCTAAACTGTCGCACATCTTTCGCTGAGCATGTGATCACATTTTTCACTAAATCACATATAGTTACACTGGTCTATGTCAAACCACATCACAGTCAGTGGTTTAGAAATTACACGGATTGTTTACTGCGCCCAAACATCCACCAAAAAGGAAAAATTGTTGCCCACCCCAGAGACTTCCATCCGTATCTTCTTCATCCGACAGACTAAAACGATCGCATGGTGACCGAGGTATCAAAACACCATATTGTTTCAATAAAGCTAAGGATACCCGGAATTCATTCGCTCCCATTTTTTGAATCAAAAGTTCAACTGAAGACACTGACTGAATATCAAGGAAAACAAACAGTCATCTGCTGGAGCAATATGAGTATGTCAGTCTCTGCCCAGCTGAATTAGTGCTCCCATGATTAAACAAACTTGGTCCATGGAATTAAGCCTACTTTAAGCAATAGCGGAAGTATCATTTTCACGAAGTGGTTATTGCGCGATTTCGGTGGGATAGGAAAGCTACCTCGCCCTAAGGGCCAACAACATGCGGGAGTTGGGACCGGCAAGCTGGAATTAAAATTTGGGGTAGCGTGGATCTGTATAAGGCCCCAGCATTTCAGCATGCTACCGGTCAGTGCTGATTCGCCATATCTTATGCGCAAAATTTCATTACAAAGAATGTTGAGGCACAAAATTTTGATAGGTCAAGTTTATACTTCTTCATTTTTGTTTCTTCTGCTACCTTTTTTCACTTGGTTCGCAACTAAAATGAAAGTATGTATTCGCCTCAAGAAGGGAGAGTGTGCTGGCGAACGACGTGTCAGGTACGCGGAAAATCCGATTTCTCGGAATTCGCTTACGAACGAGATCATGCTGAATATATGGCAAGAGAACTGTCATCGCTTCTAAGTGAAATCTGCGTTTTTCTTTGACTGGGAGGAACCATAGACAAACTAGCTTCGGTTAAGTCAAGTGTCATAAATCCATTAGAATTCGCCGGTTATCAGGTTCACTGAAGTAGAGTATTGTTGCTAATGAGAGACCTATGAACCTGGGATGCGATGCAGTAATAAATTCGATGAATGGAGGTCAAAGAACAGAAGTCCAAAAATCCGACTACACAACAAGTTATGCATCAAGAAATGTTGTAACACTATTTGCATTGATTATAAGATATCAACATCGGGATTCACATGACCATGAAAGACTAATCTAGTGGAGCAAAATCAACGTCCGTCCAAAGGCGGAAAAGTATCTGCTTAAATTTGACAGCCCAAAACAATGTGTTGCATTCACGTAAGATTTCGTTTATCTTGAAAACGCTCTGAAAAAGGCAGCCAGTGCATCAGCATGAATTAAACAGGTACCAATCAAAGGCGCAGTAAGGCAGAACTCAACCCCGTACGTAAGATTAGTCTGCAACTAATGAATTTCTGCTATTCATTCATTTATTTGCCCGCTTGCCACTTATTCGATGAGAATAACAAAGGCATTCAACCCGTGTTGCAGTTACATTTGTGTTCAACCATTTCTGTTCATTCGCGATCGCCGTTCAGAAATACACAGTATACATAGGTGTGGGACATTGAAAAGGGCTGTTAAAAATTTGACACTCTTGCATTCTGAAATTTCCCGGTAATGTAGTTGAGGATTATTTATTCAAAGATTTGACGGATTGTCCGTAAAAGAATTCGTGAGGAGCTCAGAGCAGTCGCCTTTGTCGGTGATGGGGAGAATCGGGAACTTACCATTTCTACAAGCAAATGACTTTCAGCAAAATAAGAATAGTAGAAATTTTAAACTCCAGCTGATCCAACCAGTCATTCTCGACGGTGTTGTTGCAAAAATCCCATTAGTTGCAATTAGTTTGAGGGTGACACTAGAAGCCAGGGTTGCATGGAATGGGAAATCCACTTAGGCAATATGCATCCATAAGTCGACGACATGCGCTGTCCGAAGATCTTGTCGAAGTTAGCTCAGTGACAGAGCAACTGCCCGGCTCGTGATGCAGACTTTTGTATACACTGTTAACAAGACTTTCTATCCTTTATTTTTACTATCTGCAAAGGACGAATTTACAGAAGGTTTTCTGCACTCATTCTGGAACTATGCATCTAATCTTAACAATACACTTTCGGACATAAACCGGAAACCGGTGATTACAGCTAGTTCAGTAAAAGGCATTTTACTTTCTGACCGTGCTATTTGACCAGTGTCTGAAATTTCCTTATAGTATTGAGCAATGAGTAATTATATCAGGTTTACTTTTCATGATTTACTATGTGATGACATTGCTCATCCGACAACCTAGCGCCAATTACAACCTAGTGAAATTACTGTCCTCAAGCCAGTTTGCGATGAAATTGATGGACGTAAAAAGAGAATTATTTCCTTCCGTCCTCTGTGCTGATTTCCCAGCGATAAAATTTTCCCTTAGGGTGGCATTGAATTAGTTTTTGGAATTTCAAGACGTACATTTTCAGCTCCGGTAACATTCTTTTCTTCTCTGGGCATCCAATAACTTTGTCTTCGTGTGTATTCACCTAAGCAAACTTTATTTGGCATTAGCTTCTGCTTCGTGGAGAAGTTTGCCAGTGTGTAGGATCAGCTAAATTACCCTGGGAATTGTCCACTTCTCATAGTTCACTTCAGATACTGGTGCCAAACCAAACAAAATATGTTCACCGTTGAGCTGATAATATCATTAGCATTGTGATTCTAGATGGTAGAACTGAGGTAGTCTGCGTGAGTTTCATCTACAATACATTTCTACAAGACGTACAGTACAAAGAAAGAAGAGAGACTATCCGCTATTCGGTGGTCTTCATGAAGGAAACCATTTTAAGACTTTCTGTTGCATTTACATCTCGTTCAGTTAGAAGGCCGTGTCACACACTCTAGCTTGCATTCTCATGAATTATGAATGAGAGCTTGTATTGTCTAGGATTCAGTAATCTTATGTTTTAGCAGTTTTAAGCTTTACAACGGTAATGACATATTACTTGCCACAAAAAGTCACTTCATGATGAGTGACTTCAATCGATTTCGCCTAAATTTCTTGGTTGTTGTCTCAGCAATTTCTTTAGCACAGATCATCCACTGTAAAATTAGGATATTTGGATTGGTGATTATGTTCTTGGTGCACGTCACCTTGCCAGCCGCAATCCCCGCGAATCAAAGTGTACATGAAACAGGGGGAAATTGTGTTTTCAGCGAACTAATGACGATAATGAGTTTTCTGGGGAGTATCTCATTTTCACATTTGTTTGAAGGCCGTTTTCCTTAGTTACAAAGGAATCAACTATAAGACTGGCGGATTCCCGGTTTATTGCCCGATGCACCACTACTGATTTAAGCGCTTAGTGCCGAGTCAAACATGAATCAAAATTGGCTATTAGGGATCTGAACTCTCCGTAAGTAGTGCCGTAAAGATGTCAATTTTATTCAGTACCCATAAAGCTGCAGAGAAGTTGTGCTTTTGCTTGCTTGTTCAGTTCAAGCTGTTGGAAATGTAGCTAGAACATATGCCGAAGGCGGAACAAAATTGCCTACCCACAGTGGTGTTGGTTCACTGTGAATTGCGGTCATGGCTGTGAAACCAAATACCACTTTGGTTTGACAGTCATGCAAAAAGATCTGCATAGATTCCGACGGCATATGAATAACGGTAGCTCCAGTTGGGTCAGCCCTCGGGGATAATGAATAATTTTAAAATTGGTGGATTAGGTTGTCCGTTAACCAACCTGCTTGATGACTAGACCACTTCGACGGGGACCTCAGCACTGATGAATGCTTATATGCATAAGTTACTAATACAAACTACGATTTAAAAGGAACACAAACGAATCATGATATTTACGTTGCGATGAAGATCATCACAGCTGGAAAATCTTCGAAAGGTAAATTCTTAGACAACCCTCTGAGTAGCAACATTGGTATGATTTAATTTGTCCCGACTGCCCAAGTTCTCAGAGGTTGTGTAAAGAATACATTGCAAGCCTAATGTTTTCATCCATTTCTTCAAAGATCATAGCTTGTGTATCTCCATGACAGAAAATCTGGCCAGGTTCCCTGATGAAACCAGCTCTAGTGACCTCAGAATTACCTCAGACCCACCGTATACATGCACTCACGTATCCATAAAGACGGGCGAATAATGGTCACTTGAATGGAAGCGTCAACAAAAAAGTAGAGTACTGAGCATACATGAATGTCGAAGTCACTGAAAGTCAGAATTGTTGATTTCAAAGCAATATTTTTTCATCTAACCATGAAATTCTTTAAGTGGATGTCATCTTTGTGGAATCATAGTCCCCGCCTAGCAACAGACGACAGCCATCGAAGAATTCAGTGAAATGCCAAAGGTACCAATTTGGATTATCATACTTGTCCCATCTGTATGGTCCTGAATCATTCAATGAACTGTCGGCTCTTCATAGCCTTGCTTTTCGACAACATCTGGTGTATCGCTTCTACCAGATTTCATTATGTCACACTAACCCCCATCACCTACCACCCAGCTGGCATTTCACAGAACAGAACACTCCTCTTTCCCTCGGTTTTAATCCGTTTCAAACGCGTTACTTTTCGGTCAGCTAGACAGCTCGCTAAACGGGTTTATCTCTGTGACAGTGACTGATCAACCAGCTGATCAAACCTGATTGGGTGAAATGAAATGGACTGAATCATTCGTGAAACTACCAAAAGATGTTCAGATTTCTGACACTAGGTGTTCCAAGCCTCTTTTGGGAGGTAACGTTGGTGAAGGCTTATTTCTGATTTAAAACCCATAAACGAGATGTTAATAAAATGGAAATCACCAACACTAATAAACACCATGGACAGATCAACTAAATAAAAAGTGTATTAAAACCGTGATTTGATTACAAATCAAAATGTCTGATTGCACATTGACTAGAAAATGCGTTAAGGTCTTCATTTTGTGATTTTTCTTCTTTTTAGTGTTTTGAAGAGTTGCCGTCTGCAGTCAAATAATTCTCATAGAGAAAATAAGGCACTTGTTGGCGACCAAAATATAATGACCAAAACCATATGAAATACTGTGTTTAAGAAAAAATTGCAACGATATATAGCTGACTGGTTGGAGACTCATCAGAAAGCTGTCGATATTCTTTGCACGCGTAAAATTGTCTCACGGATTCGGGGTAATCCAATAATGATGTTGTCGCCGCTACAAGTGTTTGTGTGTGTGTGTGTGTGTGGGTGGGTGGGTGATAGGTTAACTTGAAATGAACATTTTGATTGCAACACTCGGAAGACCAACTTCATTTAAAAATTTGCTTTCGAATTCGTTAGAAAATAGGCCAATAGTACATGGGGAAACTGTTTGCACAATCTTTTACGATGAGCTAGAAGAAATTTCCAGTCAAGTTTTGTCACATCCGAAGGTTTATATCGTAGGCTAAAATTGTTCCATTTATTAGAGGCAGTTGTAGCAATATTACTTCTCAGGACAGGCTGATTCCTGTTTTGGTGTACAAGAGAACTTAAGGAGTGATAGGACTCCTCACTTGGTGACAAGTAGACTCTGAAATAATTTGCAGTGATTACTTAAAACGGTTAGAAGGGGTGGCATGTCGATGTTGTGCCAAAGGAGGGTGAATGCATTTGAGCCCTGATTGACGGATGAACCACGCGGTCCGAGCTAATGCGCCACATGAATCGTGTCAACCCTCTCACGCTCGAATTCATTTTTCCGATATTTAACCCCGAGGCAAGGATTCAGGAGTACAGTAAGACAACATGTTCGACTTAAGCCAGAAGTCATCAACTCTAAATGTCGGAGAGGATAGGAATAAGCAAAGACAAAAGATTATCCGATTAGAAGAAGTCACAAGCAGCACCGCAAGTAGTACCATTTATGATCGTTGTTAAAGTGCAACGAGACATATCTGTTATAAGCATTCGAAAACCAAAATTCGATAACTTTTTTAAAATGTTGTTTTCATTACTTTTCTGATGCTGTGTTATTCCGCAAACTGATTGAAGGGGAACGGACTTCAGCAAATGCTTTTGCCTAATATGATTTCCATTTTCTTAGTAAACAGCAACCAAGGTAGCATGTTGTTTATAAATAACTGCCATCCTGTTTATCTAAGGGTTTTGTTGGTCGGCATGATTGAAGCGGCTATAGGATTTTCAGGGGTTTGCTGATGAAACACGTCCTATTCGGAAGGCCCAGTAATCTTTAATCAGAATTTTCAGTCTATCTTAATACACATGGGATTTTGCTACAGTATCACTCCGAAATTTTTCGTGATGGGAATAATAAAGGGAGCCAACCAAGTCATCTTGTCTGCCCTCTTCAGCCAAATGACAACTATGAGTACTTTGTCAAAGGTTCAATAATTATCACTTCAGAAAATTAGTCAGCGTTTGGCATTAACATCCAGCCCAACATCAAAAAAACCGTAGAAGAACAGCAAGACTGTTCTAACTTAGTCGGCAGCGAGACACACATTTCGCTTGATATGAAACGTGAACTCGCGACTAACAATTGCCGATCGGACACTTTACCTTTTGATTCGGGCGGAAAGGGTCTAAACGGTTTCTTGAACTCCACCACGTCATACAACACATATACCACGAATTTTCACGGTCATAGGCTGCTGGCTAGCAGTAAATATCTCCCACAAAAGATAATTACTCTGTGAATAACATGGCGAATGAATTAGCGCAACATCTTATTTACTGCCAACATTGTTCAATTGTGGCAGTGGAAGTTACCGGCAAGCCTGGGAGCAGATAAGTTTTCCAGTAAGTGATGCGCAAATGCCTACGTGTTCCAGTCATTTGAGTGTCATATTCTTTCGTAAACGGTGCTTAGTGGATGCAATCAAAGCAGACTGTTGTCGAGGTACTACGTTAAGTCTGTAAATTACCGGTTCCGCTCTAAATGATCATTGGTACGTGCCACCAAAACATAGAGAACTTGCAGCATTATATTCTGCAGACTGCATAGACTTCCCGAACATATGGTAACCAACGATGTCTTTGTGATCTCATTCTATTTGCCATTACGGGACTTTTGGGCTACAGGGTCCCCCGCACTGAGCACTTTATGTGGTGGTATTTGCCCGATTACATATGCGCGATTTTCAATGTGCGCTTTTAATCTTATTTAACTTCTGAATGCGGTAAAACTAACACTAGTAAATTAAACCGTTTATTGTATTGTGATTGTTGGGTACTAACGGCAAACGTTTCCTTACGTGTACAGTAACTGCTTCATTTCCACTGTATAATGCAATCATACATCAGATTTATCAAACAGTTCGCCCTCGGAGCTTATTAGTTACACTCACTGATCGTTATTGTATGCAGCACTTCAACTTGGGTATTTCGATAAAGCAACAAAATGAATAAAAATTTGCATTCATAATATGTCATAGTACGAACTGAACTGAGCATTCGATATATTGGTTTTTAAGGTTCCGGATCCGACCGGATGAATCTGGTCAACATATACGTGACTACCAAATGTAAACACCAAATACATCCCAGTTCAAATTAATGTGAGCCTCTGTTACTAATATCATTGGTGCACCGGCTTCAAGGCTTGTCACTAGGATTTCTTTCATCTACTAAAATATTCGGTAATTCGTGAAGAATTTGGTCACATTTCATTTGCCTTTTTCGTACTATTATTCATATTTGGAATTGTCACCCTCCTTTAACTGTGTGAAATCAATGCTACTTCAGAATTCAGCCAAGAATAATTGTACTGGAAAATTTTATTATTCCAATGTTGTGGACTGACACGGCTTACTTGTAGTAAGGAACTGTCAGATTCACAGCTGCTCCTAAAACGTGCAAGTAGAAAGTTATATTCTGAGGGGAATTTACTAAGTGCCACTATTTTGAATGTCAAGATTGTACTAAGCGAGATTACATTAACGAGCCCCGGCTCTTCATGAACTTCACTAAATAAGCTTTTGAGAGAATGATGAGTACATTTTAAAAAGAATCCTCATGATATCGCTAATTGATGACAGATAGTAGAATTATCAGTAAACAAGCTCAAATCTACACATAGAATCGCAAAATAGCAGACCTGAGCATGAAATGTATTTACAATTCAACGGAAGACTTGAATTTATGGCTAACCATGCTTAAAAACGGCAAATGTTTGCATCATAGATCCTCTCAATTACAATCACTATATCGGCCACATGCCAAATGGAATTGAGGATTTTTACAGTTTTTCTTTGGATTTCGGTTTAGAAGGATGCATCTTCGGAGTCCATTGGAATTCTCTTGAATACCATCGTTTTCTAAAAGAACATCTCTAGTTGCCAAAGACGCTTATGAATTTGGAAAGGACTGACCTCATTTTTCGATCCGCCTAACGTCAATGTCACGGGTAAATCGTCATGGTCTAGGAAATGTCCCATTCGTCTACTAAGGTCCATAGGTAGTAGGTTTTATGATGAAGGTAGATCATGACCGCAATAAAATATCCCTTTAGCGGACCAAAAACACAACAGATCAGAGCTCAAGGTCCTTTTTGACGAGTATCGATGGATTTACGTTTAGTAGAATGATAAAAATTGCGGCCAACACACTCGTCAGACTTATGGAATGTCGAATATTTTAATGAAACGATGCTACTCTTTAGTGTTTTCACAAAATTGCTCGCATGTCTATTTGGACCTGAGTGTCTGTTAGGGGTAAATCGATGACTGAAACCAATACTCCATAGCCAGTTAAATAACACAACTGGAGTTCCATTTTCCGCTATTGAAACTGGGAGTACATCTTCTCCGCATAAGAAACTTCCTCAGATCTTGCATGGTACACTGTGCAGTTAGAGACGTGGTTAGGAGCACCTCAGACCAATCTGAGTGGGAAACCATGGCTACCAAATCACAGAATTTTTTTTGAGAATGGACGATCATAATCTGCGTGAACTTGCTGACAGTCTATATTCGACACTGGCCGCAGGGTCCAATTTGATGCGATATTTCGAAATATGTGCAGGCAACCACGGCAACCATTTGAGGTCCGACTTGAATCCGCGTCTATGTTAGGCCACAAGAATGTGAGTCTAGCAAGTGGTTGCATTTTCTGAGGACCTAGATGGTCGGAATGTTAGTCGCCTAAAATAGGTTTGCTGCTTGTCGGCGGTATCACAAAACGTCACTTAGGGTCATGATTCAGACCAAACTGGATTAATGAAAACAGTTTACCAATTTCACGTATATAATCCAATCGGTGGAGCGGCAAAGGCTAAACCAAAAGGCACCCATGGGAATAAGTTTGCACTGGTGAATGAAGGAAGAGAGCCAGAAAATCAACCTGCGTAATGTGCTTTGCAGATCCGTGCACAACCTTCAGATGTATGCATTGAAAGTAATGCTCCTTCTCTGTAACATTGCAGCAGAAGCTCTAAACGAGGAATTCGTTAGATTGACTAAAAATTTCAAAGGTTGCTTAAGAAAAGCAATCAAGAAAAGTGCACAGTAGAAATACTTATGCAGACGTTTGCCTGTCTAGTAAACAGCCAAAGCTTCGCGATGTGTTTGCAGTCTACCCAGCTCTGTTCTCCTGAAAGGACCCGACTGGCTTACCAACCTTCTTTGTGATTGGATCCGTTCTAGCAGAGGAAGAATTGGTGATCACAGCAAAGGGATCTTAGGAAAGAATGCGCAGGAAATAGTACAAGAAAACAATGAAGCATTGAACAAACTCGCTGTTTTTGACTGTTCATGAGGCACTGTTCAAGCCAACCACTCTAAAGGGATCTGGCAGACTAACCGAAACAAACAGGGATCTATTAAAAACATCTGGACTGAAATGAGCTCTATAGTGAAGAGCGCTCAATAAACAGCGTAACTATGATCAGTTCTTGGGTAACAGTGCATCTATTAAGAGAAGAAAACCTTTAGGATCCCGACTGAAACCCTCGATCTCCGTCGAATATGCAAGATTATAATGAGCTGTGGCGGAAAAAGAACATTTCTGTGGAACCGCAGCAACATTTCAATCATAAACCTTCTGAAACAGATGCAAAAAACGCAAATCATGAGTGTCTTCGCCTGAACCATGCACGATAACCTCATCTTGGTAAACTTCCGGCGATATCCTTTAAGAGCTTATTCGCTAGAGCATGTGAATTTCTGGGGCCAAAATGCAAAAATCACTGTTGAAAGAGTCCGAATAATGTGTTATTTGTGGTTTATTCGCTTATTTGGTTTATCCAGAAGAATCTGGATGCACGCTCCTTTCAAGTCGATTTCTGGGAGCAGCATGGTACCAGTGCATTAATTTAGAACAAATATGGAATCAGCAGTAGCACAAGTGCACTTTTTCGGAAAATGACTAGCAGTCAATAGGTAATCACCTTATATTCGACTAGTTTTTCCGCCGGAATTCCACGAGAATTTGTTTCTGAACTAGATTTCACTGTACTTTAGAAACCGACCCACAACGATCGTAAGAAATGGTGAGATTTTTGAAAAAAGGGCTCTTTCGATCACTTCAAGATAGCGGCGATATTTCCATTGCACCAGTAGCCTTAGGACACTCAAATTCAAGCCCTTCAAAGTACGATCACTGCTAGTAACGGGAAGCAAATGTGAACCGAATTCAAGGTTGTCAGTTCCAAAATAGAAGGACCTAAATAGGTGACAACAGAATCATAACGAAATACCCTGCTGCAAGAATCGGAAATAGGAATAGTGGTTACCGCGAGCTCCGGAATGTCGTGTTGTACATCATACAATGAATGGATCAAGACAGATAGTAGTTAACGAATTGAAGGTAGAAAAGTGGTGCTCTTGGTTACTGGACTAAACATTGCCATTCTCAACAACAAAATTTTGTTCGAGCTCTTTCCACATTTGTAAGCGTATCTTACTAATAACCAGGCTCAGAACGGTCAACAGTTAAAGAAGAATATTCGAAGTTATATATGTGCTGAGACTGGATATTTTCTGTGTGCAATATTTCTCAAGGTCGGATAGATTTACACACTGACTTGTTATTCGCGAGGCTTAACACACATGTAACAGGTAGATTTTCGACGCGGACCAGGGAACCGGGAGTACAAGCCACCACAAGAGGCAAAATTTCCGAGTTGACTTCCATTTTAACTCAGCATTCCGATGGTGGCGGAACTCCGGTCTGCGCATTCACGATTACTGTTATTCATTTTCAAATTCTGTTGTGCAGCAGTCAAACATTTTATAGACTCCGTAATTTTTATTGGATATTGTCTCAAGGCTTTCATTTGCGGATGCTTTTACACCCTAAAATTTTTCGTACACAACTCGAGTGGACTGGAGTTTGGCCTTATCGAGTAACACAAGCTCTTGCTGCTATTCGGGGTGATTAGTATTGCATTGTATTGTATAGACTTTGGCGTACAAAAAAATAATGTCGCATTTCAGTCAAAATTAAAGGTAAAAAATAAAACAAGAAAACCTTTACACCCATCACCTTATAAAATTGAAGAGAAAATAAACTCGTCGAGGAGTGATTTGAGCACACAATGATAGGTTGCTCAGGAAGTCAGCTAAAACAAGCTCACGGTTTGTCAGAATGCGTGCTAAATATGTGACAGTGGAGTCCCTATAGATAGTGATTTTAGAGGGTTTGGAACGAAAAGTGGATCGTGTAGAAATACGCGTTTTGAACGATCGCTATGCAGAGGGTGCGTAGGATCAGAAAAAATTGCGAGTAAATTTCTCACATGCCGATAATTGCCGATCACATACATTAAGGGACAATATAGTCAGTTAACTGATAGCTCCCGACGAAGAATTTTAAAGTATTTTTTAAGTAAAGTTGCAAAATAAACAGAACAGTAAAGAAGGATTGAATAAACGTTGGTATGCAAACCAGAAGATGGTGCTTTGTTTCACCTTGTAGTGTCGAACCTTTCTGATTTGAAATGACAACTGTGGGAGATACTTCAAACAGGTATAAATGTGAACAGTCCTATTCAGACTTTTGCCAACAATATCTCCTAGATAATTCACAGAATCAACCCTGGTAAGTTTTGACGGAAAACGTTCCAGATGGATACGCTGATCGAGGGAGACAGAACAGACATTCAAAACATTTAGATGTGTTGGGATTTAAACCAGGTCGAGCAGAGAAATCGTAAACCGAGGATAAGTTGATGGAAAAACTTTGAAAATCATAGTTGCTCGAAACGATTTCAGAGAGAGCAAAATCATTAGCGTACATAAACAGATGATAGGGGAGCTAACTGATAAGTGACTGATTTAGGTAGAAAAGAGAATAGGTGAAAGAACAGCACCCTGAAGCATTCCTGAGTTGTTGATCAACGGTTTCGAATCTTTACCGTCCATTCGTGTGCGCTGGGTGGGGCTAGTAAAGTCATCAGCAGAGACCGTGGGACAGAGTCAAATATCGACGAATAGTCTAGAAAGGCGCAACGCACAGATTTCATTGATGCGTCTAAGGACTGTGTGATGAGGGATGCCACAGCGTCCAAATTGGACCTGTTAGATTTATGGGCAAGCTGAAAAGGGCCGTCAGGAGGATACACAGAAGGGATGGAAATAATGGTGACGGGTCTCTAACAGTCAGGGATAGAAGACGAGAATAATGATGAGCTAATCAGAGAAGTGAATGCATCCGTCAGGGCCACAGCACCATGCCTTAAGATAGTTAAGTACAGACTGTCACAACCAATCCCTGTGGTAATTGTAGTGGTGTTTGGAGAAGGTCGAGCACCTCTTCTCTAAAAAATCGTATAACTGTCGTATCATACCCTTGAACAAATATGACTGGGGCATAACTGGAAGGATGGATGAAGGCATGAATAATGTTATTGACATCAGCAAAACTCTTCACACGCTTCTATTTTCCAGACAACAGTCGAATGCCATGCCATTGGAATCGATTGTTGTTACCGCTCAGGAGTAGGCTGGCGAATATGATGTCGATGCGTTGGATTTCCGCTTTTATTAGGTTGGAAATATACCGCACGCTAGAGTTATTTCGGGATTCGTAGAAGTACTCCTTGCATCTTCTCAGAGGTTTCAGTTTCTTGATGGAGATGCGGCCATTGGGGAGGAATAGTGTTTCTGAGGGGCAGCAGATACCAAAGGTGGCGTTGGCAGTCTCTGTGACAAGGTTGACATTGTCATTGAGCAGGGGTTCAAAAGAGAAACAGGCATATGCGAGTGAAGAGGATTTCTGAAGAAGAATAATGCTGTTGTGTGTAAAGTTTCAGAAGCGATCTCGGATTTGATTTAATTGCCAGAAGGAATGGAAGGCTGGTCTTGCGTATACCTTGGATCTTAAAAGAAGCAGACAACGATCGCTGCTTGAAATTAGAGCACGCAATCTCAGGGGAAATAAATCATTGTTGTTGGTAAAATAACCCTATCTAAAATGGAGCCTCTGGTGGGAGAAACGCTGAGTTCAATCAAATCAAACACAGTCAGTGGTAGCGTAGATGCACGATTAAATTAACCTACAACGTTATGCAGGTTATTTTTAAGAAGACTAACAATAAATGCTAGGAAAGAATTAAAAAGTATTGACTTTGTGTTGCGAGCTAAAGGGGTCAATGTATATATTCATTACGACCGTACCGGTATGAGAGGGAAACCTGGGATAAAACTGTGTTACAAGACAGCCAATTCCATTTAGTGCTAACGCATAAATAACTTCGGACTTTACAGACCAGAAGGAGTTTATGTTTGTTGCAACAACGCCTCCAGTCTTCTTCTTGTCCGAATCAATGTCCTGCCAATGGAGTCTGAAGCAGTCTATGGGCACGAGTAAATCAGCGATATCCGAGTCCAGCCACGATTCTTGTATGCAGACAACACACGTGTGAACATGGATCGGTGATTGGAGTTTAGGGGACAGATTTGACGTTTTCTTAAACAAAGCGGATGTTGGCACTCAGCAACGCCGAAATGGACATCTTGGCTGGGGGGTGCATTTAAGTGTTGCCTGCACGAGTGCCCCTTTTAGATGGATAAGAGGATAAGATGGATAAGATGGGGTGCAGCACTACGTGATCCCTGTTCTTGTTGAAAAACAACAGTAATTCTGAGCGATTGTAGCGGAGAACGGAGATCATAATTTTACCAAATATCCGACAATAATTCGATGAAAAAACACTGACAGAATTGTAGCGCTGCCAGCCAAGGAGGACGCCGTGATTTTCGAGATGTACCAGCCATATAAAACAACCCGTAGTTGAATTTTTATTCGGCCACCAAAATTTCCTTTGGCTGTTCTAGGCTGTAGTTGCAGAATGAAACCCAAATATCCTGATCAGGTTTCCATGCCAAGTTGTGGAAATGGGCTGCTTTAACGAACTTGCATCAACAACAATAATTTAGGCGTATTTAAGAGACATCAAAGTCTTCAGACAAGCATGAATTTCCTTCCCCAGTAGTAACACGATAAATGCAATTTGCATGATCTCCCGAGCATTTTAATTAGTAATGCATTATAATTCAAAAAGCTGCAAATAGCCTCCCATTTCTTTATACGCCGAATTATGGCCCACATGTTCAGGAACAGTACTTTGCTTTGTTAGGTTCGTTTAGAAAAAGGCATCAGCATGACATTTTGAATAAATGACGAATAACCGAAATCTCAATAAACAAGCTCGAATCAGTAGGCGGGATCTGACAGTAGCAGAACGTACTAGCCGAGGGTGAATTTAAATAGTAATTCAACACAAACTTTGAAGTCAATTTTTTTCGACATGTACGCAGCGCAACTGTATGAAACGTAGGTGAGCTCAATTACAGGTACTACAATTGCCTACCGCCATAATCAGTGAGAATTGGTTTTAAATAAGCCCATGCTCAAGCCAGGTTAGGTTCTAGGACTTGAGGCTGCAACCAATTGATCTGTCCAGGTTTTCGCAGCAGCACGCCTCACTGTGTGACATTTTTGATTATAACATTCACTATCCTGCTAGTTATGTATGAGAGTCGGAGCGCTATCACGACAGTGTAGAAATATTGCAAGTCCTAATATCTTTATTACCTAGTGCTCTATCTCGAGCGTCAATGTCAGGGCATCCGGGTAATAGATAACGAAAGAAAGCTCAAAGAAGTATACAAATGGGAACATTATCTACGATGCACAATAGCATCGCTGACCTTGAAATAAATATCGTATAGAACAGCAAATCTTAGTCGGCAGTGAAATTCCAAAGTGAGTTGACAAATAATTATATTAGAAAGAGTTGGGAAACAAAAATTTTCCAATTTATGTCAAGGTGTATCTTGAATTGTTGCACCGCTTGAACAAGCACCACCTTTTCCGGCATCTAGCTGCTTACACTCCTTGGGTAATAGCCAAGCGAAATTTCCTTCAGTGTGACGGTTGTTTAGCATATATTCATGTCCCACTAAGGCACTTTTGACCAAGTAAAAACAAAAATGGACTAAGCTAGGACAGATTCACCATCTATTAGAAAATACTTATTTAGTCTTCTCTTTATCATCTTTTTATAGCGAGAAAGTATCCAAAAGCCTGAGCTTATTTTTACACGATATTTCTTTTGCTTGATTCAAAATACTCGTGAGCCTACTTCGAACCACGTTGCCAGGAACACAGCACGGCACTCGGGATTTGAAATATTACTGTAGGTGAGATCCAATGACTAACTAAACAATGGTCTTAATGCCTTACTAGTAAGGGTAATCGGTGTTCTAGTCACTTGATTCATCCCATTAGAAGCATTGGGAGCAGCCGTCAGATACTGCTTGGCTGCTTTTTACTGTTCATTAATTAGTATATGGAGGCCTCTGATTTTATAAACCCCAACCACTTAGCGTGGCGATCCGACATATTCATGATGACCAGCTCCCTTTTTGCCCATTCCACTCGAAAGAGGCAACTTGAATTACAGTTCACCATACCGTGTATAGCGGAATGTACTGGAGTCTGGAGGGGTTTCTGCCCTTTTGTGGTCAGCAACAAACAGGAAGCTAGGCAAACTCATTTCGTTTATTGGGTCATTGACGTATCCAAAGAAGAGAAATGGCCCAAGAACGAAATCTTGGAATGCCTCATTCAGCACCCTAGTCCTGTTTGATTTATCTTTCTCTACCCGAAAACAAGGTGCGGTAACTTAGGCGACCATCTAAACCATCGGTTCTTGCCCCAAGTTAATTCATTCAAACGTTTTAGAAGATAATTTGTTTGTACGGCCCAATATCTAGTGATAATCGAAGACAGCCATTCTAGAGACAACTTCGTCAAGGAACAAGGCGCGGTTTATGATATGAGGTCGAGGCTAAAAGCATAAATACTGCCTTGTGAATATTGGCTGAGGTACCGCGATTTAGTTAAACATTTTGATCTTATGACTTTTTCCAGTAACGTATTAGTCAGTTTATAAGTGGCAAATATCCCTTCTGATCCCAAAACTTCAGTGAAGAACTTAGCCGACACATCAACCACTAGATCATCCGGGGACATCAATTCAGCTAGATGGACTCCATTAGGTCCCATTGCCTTCTGGACATTTAGGACCCTAATTTCCTTCCACAATACCTGTGGCGTTATTCCGAAGTGAAGCACTCAGATTTTAACGTTGCAGTCATTTACCTCAGGATCGATGCTTTAATCTGTTGTGCACCATCTGAAAGAGCCATTTAAGCTTTTCCCAGTTTGCACCATTGGCCGTCTTGTGATAGCCGGGTTACTGCCGATCTCAAATGCAGGATATATTTTGCTCTCCTCTCAAGGCAAAGCTAATACTATTGGCGGCACCCCTCCTGGTCATTTTAGCCTCTTCTTTGGCCTATCTGAATAGTTGGTTCTGATTATTGCTTTATTTTTATGTGAAGGCCTCCTACGTCTTCCTTTTTCTCTCTTGAGCAAGGGTCACTTGATATTCCCCATGGGACTTGTCACTGACTTTTAGCCTACGAAACAGCACGAAGTTTTTGGGTCTGGATATAGAATCTCTACAACCAATCCAGTTCTTTTAGGCACTGATAAAGCCATAGTTTTCAATTTTGTATTTTACTTCCTCCAAAGATGTGACGACTCGAGTTGTTTTAGGTCGGTGTCGATTTCGGCGGGGTCATTTCAAGGACTGATATAAACAATTTCAAGAGAAAATGAAAAAGCAATAGTGAAATAAGAAATTACAAGTTTAATTTGGAAACAAAGGCCTGCACCAAATCTCGCCTGCCTTTGGTACATCTCATAGGACAACAGCTCGTGGCAGTCACCAGCCCAGGACTGGTCAGTTGTCTTCTCATGCCCCTGATGAAAAGAATTGCGATAGACTTTCATCGTGCACTATGCGCTCTAGTAGATGGACGAAGTTTGTCCTCACATAGATTGTGAGAAAACAGCTGACCTGTCACGGGCGGTGACTGCTAAGATCTGATGTCTAATGAAATGCATCAGAGGGGAGCGAGATTTAGTAGTGGTCTTTGTATTCAAATTAAACTTGTGGTATATCGTTTCTACACCATAGCTTCTAGTTTCACTGTTCCCTGGTTGCATCTACCTAAACGGTGCCCTGATCCAAACGTCGGCTTCGTTAATTGCAAGATTGGTGTCAACCAAACCTGAATTGCTGGAGTTTTGGCCCAGTATCCAACGTGTTGGCTGAGAAATATCTTGCAGAAAAATATTTAATAGAAAATCCTCTTTGGGCCCACAATCTGTCCATCCTATATTGGAGGCAGTCACGGGTTCGATTATCAGGACTTTTAACTCGTCCGCCACTAAGGAAACAAAGTATTAAAGAAGTCTATCGTTTTCCGCATTGTTTTGTTTAAAAGCTCTTGTAAGTGCACAAAACTAGCAGTTTGTATCACCTATCTAGTGGTGTGCTTGAAACTATTTGAACAACTGTTTGAGGCGAAGAGAACAACTTCCCCTCTGGAAATACGTTTGACTCTGTCAGTCTAGCAAACATAATCTTAAAGTATATAGACGGCTACCTTGTTCAGTTCCTTAAGCCATTTCTCTGGAACGACCACGTGATCCGTTCCAGTGGCTTATGCAGACTGCTGTTTCTACGTATTTTCAAAGCTAAAAGCGTTCCTGATTGGTATAATGAGTTCGACCGGGACACTTAGTCTAGTTTTGTTGCACTTGTTGCCTAAACACGATAGGTGAACCCATTTCTTCCTTCTAGTAGAAGTCTTTGTTTCCTCTTCTTCTATCAAAGGGGCCGTTTTTGATAATTAGTTTCTGTATTAATCTCTAATGACAAGAAGAGTGGGTTCCGAATCTATATGGCGTGAAATATTAAACAATGGCATTACTAAGAGCGAAATTTGAGAATGAATATACTTATTTTACAAAAGATATAGGAACGAACACCTCTACGCTTACGGTATCATTTTTTACGTTACTAATTTTCTCAGTAACAAGAAATGATCGCAAAATGCCTTTATGCTCTGGCTCGTTTACCATAAAGGAAACGTTTCGGCAGTCTCGCGATGCTGGATCACTTTTCGGCTTTGAGAAATATGTCTCGAATTTGCGACAGGCTGCTAGAACACCGCCTATTGTGTCCAGTTGTGTAAAATTAAATGCCTGGTATCGTTGAAGCTGCGCGTAACAAGAATGTTACTCGTTGAACCCACCAAGCGCATTAACGCTTGCCTGAGAATTATACCTACTCAGGGCTTTGATTTGGTGGATGGAATGGTTGGATAACATAAAAACATGCAATTAAAAAACGAATCGAGAGGCGAGCATTCACTCAGGCCTTCCACGTCGTAAGATTTCGTGCACATTTAGTGAACACAATGACGGCGGAAACGGAAGAGTCCGAAGTCAGGAACAATTGGCCATTGCATTGCGATGGGATTCGATAATGAAGACGATTCACGGATATTGCACAACTAATGAAATTTTGGATGTTCAAAGATTCCAAAACTAACCGATTGAATGTGGCACATTAGGAAATTTGTCTTACGCTGTTATTTTAACAGTGGTAGATTAACACTGACAATATGCGGATTTTTCAACAACGGTCAAAAATGTCTGCCTTCTTTCTATCCGAAATTTCCCCACATGTGATGCACTTTTTTCCGAATCTTTCAAATTTGTTCCGAATTTCGTACACCGGAACAAATACACAAAACAAATTTGAACTACAAGCTACTTATTGCGGAGAAAGGGCAGTTCATTCTCACTGGCGATATTGGGGTGGCCTACACCAAAATCCACCTCTGAACATCATAGCTTACTTCGCGAGTGGTACCAGCCAGCACAGTTGTTATTCCACTTAATTCGATCCGAAGTTGTCAGTTTGGTCCATGGAATACTGATCAAACTGGAGAATAAGTTCTGCCTTAGAAAGCCAATGGATAGGTCGATAAGACTGTCGGTGGGCAAGATAGGCAGCGCTCACCCTTACCACAGGTTATCGAAGTGGATTGGGTCGAACAATGAAATCAGTCAGCACCACAACTGAAGGTTATGGGACAACCTAATACGTCAATCTTCCATTTGAGCGAGGAAATGCATCGATTGTTCGTGATTGTTCGATCTTCTACTAACTTTCGCATTTTTATCGACCCTAACTGGTGGCACATCATTTTGCTCTTTGTGGATTGTCAGGAGCATGATGGTATATGGTATCTTTGCAAAAGGCATCCGTAAAAGTTTGCGCGACTTCAAATTATTCAGAAGAGGGGAATATGTTCTAACATGAATTCCAACAGTAATCAGCATTGATGGACTCTCGGTTATCGAGATAATATAAAAATCCTCTCATTTTCTGCCCAACCGATTTCGTTTCATTGTATTTCGGCCAGTCGAGCCACCCTCAATTTGTGGTTGTCGTTCCGTTCACCACTGATCTCGATAATGTCCAATTGTGGATCTAACGTTTTGGGAAGCATGAGATATTCCGTTAGTTGAGGTGTCGTTTATGCATAGTAGATCCATTTTTCCTCCTACTGTGCGATCTGATTTATTTGTGTATAGTGGTTTGTCTAATGTTGCTTAATCACACGCCATCATCATCTCTCAGCATTAAACAATAAGTCAAGCCTCACTGACAGTTGAATTTTCCGCAGGATTACATTTTCCTAATAAACAGAGTGAATATCCAAGGGGAACAGGAAGTGGACCTACATAGGTCGGAAAAGATAACAACCTTTTTGTAGCCAACAAATGGAACACAGTCTAACCGGACTAACGCACTTGTTCAGTCATTCTGGTTCGATAGAAAATGACAACACGATCGCCAGTGCTCGCGATTCATTGCCATATCCTTCAGTGTCTCCAGGCAGCTAGTTAACCGGTTTTTCGGACCCCAGCCACAGTGACGTGAGAAACCTACTTTACCTGAGTTCGCAATGTATTTTCTCATTAATCACACGCTCAAATAAAACATCAAAATATCTTTCCTCGCTTTTAGTGAATGGCTCATTGTAATGTAAAAAATTTAAATTCAGTCAAAATTCCTTAAGTAGAAGCTTTGTGTCTATTTGGATGATTGTTGTAGAGGATCCGAGCTTCGTCAGTTTCACTCGCACCTTAGACTTGCTATTATTAATTAGTTTCACCAAAATCGCTTACACTAGAAACCAAGATTGTATTGTTCTCCAATTTTCGTAACTTTTGATTCAGTGACTCAAACTGGTAAATTCTATTCGCTGGAGAAACGAGTACGAAAACCCCTAGTGGGCTACTGAATGGCAAAACGGATCAGTTACCGCCTCTCTCGAAATGGAATACTTTCCTCTTTCTTCAACCCAGTTGCTATACGTTGCCGGATACACTGAATCGTTGTCTTCCCGCACTACAGACCATAAGACGAACCAATTTTGCCATGCTTATTGTCGGCTGAAATTCAGCGTTGGACCAAAGCTGTCGATCATTTCTTGCTTTTCGAATTGTATGCATCTGGTTTTCCTTGCGCCGCACTTAGATCAACATATTATCACCCGTCAGACACAGCCTTACTTGCAATAATTTCCTTTTCAAGAAAGAACGACTGAAACTATGATAAAGTCTCTCTAAAGAAGAAGCACCAGTTGCTTTGGTGACATGCGCCATAAACATAGTTTGGACTACTTATTTATTTCACGCAACTTGTCTCACTTTGATGTTGATGACGAAAGCAAAACTACTGTGGAATTAGTTTGACCTAGGATGCAGTTTTTTTCCTTTCCAAACTGATGGTTGAACACTCCATATATTTTTACAAAGAGAAGGACCGCTCTTTTATGCGTGAACTGCATGCAGTTCACACAGCGAAAAGTCGCGTATCGATGACAAAAATTCCCAATCGGTTCACATCTTCTTCTGTGAATGACAAGAATCATTCACTCAGACAGAAATTTCTGGTCTCTCTCAGAATTAAGATATGTGGGCAGTAACTGAACGGATTTTGCATTTCCTAACTTGTCCATCACCTAAACGTCAATGCGCCTATAGAAACTGCTGAAAACCAAACGACCAAAGGTACCTTAAATGGCCGTTCTCTTTCATCAAATTTAGACTCACTGGTAGAAAATTTTTCGCACCGGAATTAATTTGTTCGGCGTTGCAGATAAATAAATAAATAATCCGCGAAATATATTTGCAATATCTGGGCACTTTTAAAGTCCTAAATATGCTGTATAAAGTTAAGAGAGAAAAGTGCTGGTGGGCATGTATCAAATCCGGAATTGTTTCTCTTCGTGCTCCAAAATAATACATTTATGGACGAAGAGATTTATTTATTTCAAAGTATTACAACTACACCAAACAAACTACAGAACATGATTGGTGCACAGACACCGAGCGAAAATATTTCTGACAGTAAGTACTTGTTGCGGAAAAGGTTGACATCATTGGTCATTCTGTTCCGTCCTCGTTCGAGTCCAATTCGGTTTGGGATTTCGGTATGCCATATGTTGATTTCGGACATGGCAAGTAATTAGGTCTTGAATCCACATTTGTACGTGGTAAGACATCTGTCCCCGGACAGTTCTATTATGAGTGAAGAATGCAAAAATTTGGGAACTAAAAGTAATTCAACGGTAACGCAAGGCGATAGAAATTCTGCATGACAGTAAAAAATGGCGGTGGTCTCAGCTCAGATTGATGGTTAACAGAATTTGACGTCTGTGATGCAAATACAGAGCTCAATGATCCATCTCTTTAGGTAATAAATTGAGAGCCCTGTTACCATTTTTCTCCTAGCATCAAAAAAGGTCACTTGGAAAATCAGTTCCGAGGCGCGGGAGGGTTATCTTGGTGATCATCAGAATTCCTTTGGGTTCCAGTGCTAACAAAACCCTGATATTATTTTTCTATATAGAGAAATAGCTTCATTGATGTATATTAGGAAAAAAGAGAGCAGTTGCGGGGCTCGAGCGACGAAGATTAAAAAGTTATTATCCCGTACCTTAACTCACCTAGCATAAAGAGTCGCAGTCGGTGGATGTGTAAGGAATTTTAGTGAGGCGTTGAAAGTCATTAGAGATAACCCTAGAGCTAACCGTTCAAAGTATAACCACTTATTCCGAGTTCGGATTCCAGTTTTGGCATGACGGGTAATCACCACTATTACCGGTTCATAACAGGAAACAAACAAGATTGCCATGTTTTGAGCAGTTCGCTGTGAACTAGTAATTTGGGATAAATCAATATCCGTGTTTTTCTGCAAAATTCATTTTATTTTCCTAGATATAACCACTGGCAACAAAAGTAGGTTTTCTAAAGATGCTAGGAACAAACGATTCACGACCTATTTCTTACCTGACAGACGGTGCTGCAAGCCGGACATTTCAAGCCACCGGCAATAAAAGATGTGGAACCCAACGAATCGATTCGGATGTTACCTCCGTTGACCGGACAGACGAAGTCTTTTTTGCCTATCGTAACAATCAAGCCTTGGTCGGGAATACATTGGAACTGAAATGGACCAAATGACAGAAGTTTTATTGGATATAACCGATATCTCGTTGCTATCCTTCTTTAGCTGAAAACATCCCCATGACCCGATAACAGATATGAAGAAGTGCTGAAACGCTGTTGAAATGCAAACACTCATAGCTTATACGTCGCTAGCCATACGAAATACACAGTTTGTTTGCTTGAAATAAAACAATTTGATAAGCCTGTTCGATATGAGGTAAATACGGAAGCTCTTGCCTAAACCCAAAAGTAACAGTGAAGCTTGCTAAGATGTAGACCAATCAGATTGGTCAAATCACCCTAATGAAAGGGCTTCGGCCAATCAAAACTTAACAACGGGATGTTCAGTAAACGAAAATTATTACCGTTACATGATTTATAACAAAATCATTATTACCGTTACATGATTTATAACAAAATCATTATTCCTAGATGTAGAATGAGACATTTTGAGTTTAGAAGAGTCATCTTCCCGAAACCATGATGGCAGAGCTCTCAGGAGTAACAAGTAATCGACCATAATCTGACAGAATTTTTACTATCCTGTATATTGTTAGGGCCAGAGTTTTATCTAACGTTCCCTTTGTACCCATTCATCACAGCGGCTACTGACTTCTGAGAAATCACCTCGTTATTATATGGTAATTGTTTTCAAAAGAAATGAAGTACAATGATTTACGAATTTATGGTCACATTGATGGCTGTTCCACTCTGTGCAGGCAACATACAAAATCATTACAATGGTCATGAAACTCCCACGTTTCACCGCCCACCACCCTTGTCTCTACTCACGCGATGACATGTGGCTGATACTTTTGGGTACTGATAGACCTTCTGACATTGGTAACAGTGCCACGGTGCTGAAGAGTCGTGATCAAAACATCGTGACTGACTTCCGTACGATTGTCCTTCGAGATTGACCTCTTGATCTGACCAGAATAAAATGAAAAAATCATACACATTACAGACTGCTGAGACCCAGTGAGAAATTAGACAATAATCAACGACATTCCGGTAATAGAGAAATAATAAAACACTAAAGAAATCCGCCACCAAACGTGTTAAGGTGAGAATAACACGTAGACAAAAACAATTGGATAATGCCATGGTGAACCAGCGACTCTGCATTTCAAGTTAGCAAAACTCCGAAATTACGTTCAATAAATCAATTGCAACTTCTTCGAATTTGCCACATTCAACCAGACCAGCAATTTGAAGAATCCGCTTAGTTAGAATGTTATTTGGTCGTTTACCTGCTTCTACGAACAGATCATTACTAATTGTTGCTTATTTGGTCACATCGGAGTTATCGGTCTCGCACATGACCTCCTGAGATTCGTTCGAACACAAAACCATTTAAGCGGAAAATTCAGAAAAAGTGGAGATTAGTGAAAAATGGGATACAAGTACACTCCCCAGGATCACGGAAATCCAAAGCAACGATGATGTTAGGACAAGAAAAAAGCGATTTTTTTCAGTTCTTTTCACGGTTGATTTTGTTACTCTCTGAAATCTGCCGGTTAGTGGAGAAACATCAAAAGACTATGGGGAGTAGGAGGTATTTAGTTGACGGTTAGGTTTATTAATTGGTTGGTCTGATTAAAAGATTGTAGATACGAGCAAACTGACCCTCGTAAACCTGATTTTCCAGATGACCGCAGTAGCTACTTGGAGACTTTTCACTACCCAAATACGGCTGTTGATAACGACGAATTGTCGAGCCGAGATGAAGTTCCGGTGGTGTTTTCAGTGGAAGACAGGTTCACCGAGACATGCAGTTGTAAGCATCGGGTGAAATAACAGCGGGGTGAACAAGCGAGGTGTACATTAAAAATCTTACGATGTGGAAACAGGAGTAATTGGTGAACCATTATTGCAATAATGAAACAAGCGAGTGAACTTAGCGCAAGAATGCCTCCAGGACTTTGCTCTTAAAGTGTCTCATAGGACTCAATCCAGAAGCAGACGCGGGAAAAAAATTTCACACATCACTATCCTTCCAACAGTAGACTTCCTAGTCTATTATTTGCTTCTTGACGGTGCATTTCCGTCTTGAGTTTCTACCCAGCCCCCACCTCTATCTCCTGAAATGCCCTCTTAAAAAGCACTAATTGTTTCTTCTGTATGAAAAGCAAAATAATTAATAATGCCACATGCTTCTATTCAGTATTCTCTTTTTTGGAAAATATACTTGGCTTTATAACTCCAAGTTGAACCCCCATGAACGGTCCGAAGGTTTTCGTAAAGTAGTCTATTAAACCAAAAGGTGATCTAATCATAGGTGTTAACTATTTTATCCACGTAAATACGTATGTTTAGCGAACAATCAATGATAAATAGAGTATCCAATTAACCAGTTGTACTCAAAAGCTTGAAAGTAATTTGCGCTTGCCTACTGCGAGGGTTTTAAAAGAATATTCATACGTTTCAGTGGAGCAAGCAAATAATCGTTCATGGACCGGACACGTACAGATGGCTAAAGGGTAACTGGCTTAGTAAAATCAATGAGGACAACAACTGTTGGTTTCGCGGATTTATTGTATTGTATTAGAATTTGCTGACACTGAAGGAAGGCCCATTGAAAGACCGACCGCAAATAGAAGATAGGCGAAGTTGGACAAATGGAACACTGACCACTGAATCATAGGAAAACTGTGATATTCATGCACAGAAGATGTAGACAAAGGCTTTTCCATAATTTGTGTACCATTCCAAGCGAAACCTAAATTTCGATAAGTCCCTTTCAAATGAATGTAATGTATAGCATACAAAACACGCATTAGAGAGATTGAAAGTTCAACGTACAACCGAATATGGACAAAAATCTGCCAGTGTATCAGTCCCTCCGTAGAACTGTGCCAAGGATTGAGGTTGTCCAGGAACGTCCGCAAAGTACTGATTAACTTCGGGGAACGGGGTACCCATTTTTCTCAAATTGCAAGTTCCGTAGGCGTTGTCATAGGCGATACATCGTCGATTATCAGCAACAAAATCAGCACACCATGGCCAAGGTGATTTTCCCCTATTATTGTTGAGGGGGAAACCATGCAGAAAGTAAATGACATTTTGTTTTGGCTCATGTTATGAAACAATCATCAGTCTCTGATTTCAAAGAACCAATTTCACATATAGATTATACCATCACGTTTTGCACGCCGTCTATATAACCATCAAAGTGGTCGCCTCAACATAGTTTTTGATTCATTGAATGATGTGGATTCGAACATAGTTTGATGATCTTTATGGAATAATGAACAACTTTGCTGTTACCAACACCGATAGGTAGTTAAACCTCAATGCCACAAGCTGGTATTGCACTCGTGACCTTCGAGTTACCGCAGTATCACAATAGCGGCCACTAAATTGCAACTGAGCAAGCACGTATCCAGTAGATTACTCGACTTTATACTCGCCCACCTTAAATTCCACGACAAACTAACTAACCTTATGTTTGCTTTTTTATTTCACATCGTTATTTTCAGTTTAGCTGAATCTAATCAACCAATAAACATTTAAGTATGTCAAGTGATCTCATCCTCCATCTGGCACCACCAACTACTGAATGCGGCGGACGAATAACTAAAAAGGGAGATAGGCGGGAAATATTTGAATCAGCACTCCCTACTTGGCTCACAATTATGGGGTAGGTTGCAGAATAGCAGAAACAGCGGACCCTTTGCTAGATTCAACCTTGTGGCGGTCCGGGGACAAGATTCTACGGCTTCGCTCTAATCATGACGCTCATTCCACAATCGTGTGCTGTTTAATCAAGACTCTCAAAACCAGTCAGCTTTGGAGAAA
The DNA here is from genome assembly GCA_008360955.1 of Fasciolopsis buskii. Taxonomy (NCBI): domain Eukaryota; kingdom Metazoa; phylum Platyhelminthes; class Trematoda; order Plagiorchiida; family Fasciolidae; genus Fasciolopsis; species Fasciolopsis buskii. The sequence goes on from LUCM01009570.1 coordinate 36,588, forward strand.
TTCATTGGCAATTAGATTGTTGTAGCTGGCCGTTTGAAAACAATCACTTCAACCCTTCTAACTTTTCTCGAAAAAACTTGTTCCATTTTCCAAACTCAGAAGTGAATGTGTCAAATATGGCATTTTGTCGAGTGAAAAACAAAAATCGGGCCATCAGTTATTCTCGACATTTCTAACTGTCCAGACACAAAATTCTTGGTCATGGTCAAGCGGTGGTCGACTTTGTGGTAGCTAATTCCAGTTAACGCTTTGCTGATCACTGCCTGGTCAACGATCCATAATCGTCCGCAGTCATTTTTCCGAGGCTAAGGCAAATCGCCGTGACGGAAACAAGAGAAACAAATGAATCCAAATTGCCAACAGGGATAACACGATCAGATAAACAATATTCGCTCATTTATGTGCGCAAGATGATTGCTGCGTGGTACGATAAGGAACCTAGATTCCTATGACGGCTATCCATTTTGTGGTCTATTGCAATCGTCCATATTTGTACGGGGGTACGCAGTGTGGGAGATGGACAGCGGATTGAAATCAGAAGCTTTATCCCATTGGCCACGAAAATATTTAACGTGCGTATCCGAAACCATGTTAGGTCGGATGGAACGCCTTGATAGATAACACGAACTTGTGACTGACATTCATCCCGCCGTATATGCGGTGTGTGAGAAAGCTACGAGGTCTCATCGTAACTGGTAGTCACACAGAATCGCGTAGTAAATATTCTTCTTAACACTCATTACCATTAGATAAATTTTACGGAAACGACCAAAATTTTCCCATAAACTTGCGATGGTCGATCAAAAACCCGCGGACATGTAACTAAGAAATGCGACTTGATTGCAAGCACTCTGGTCTCGATTTGCGAAGAGGTAAGAGGTCACGCAAGTATAGAAGAGGTTAGTGAAGCCGAAAGTCGGGTGCTTCCAACTGTCCAACGGTCGAATAGTCCAAACAATTTTAAAAGATGACTTGGTATCAGAGGTAATCGTAAATTCCTGTCCAGCTGATGTGCGGATATAAAGTTCACTTTGTAATCAGTGGACAAACTCAAAGATTGCTCGCACCGGTCAAACAGTGAAAAAATGTACTCACTGCTCTGCTCTATTTTGCATGTACTCATAACAACTTTTGTAAAGAAAATCACATCCGGCATTTTTTGCCCACTCGTAATTTTCCGCTTTTGACCAGTCGACTGTGTACCAGCTGAAAAGCAGAGTTAGACAAATGAAAAATCTATGAGTTGACCAGTCACTAGGATGACAAACGGTCTTCAATGTACTATTCAAAATGACAGGCAACAAGCGGGGTCGGACTTCCGCCGGAAGCAAACAATGGAAAAATGAAATATCTACTGGGGTATGAATCCGACGAATGGGAGTAAATGAGACACAGTTGTTCCTGTCTGCATTATCCACTGGTCAAACAGATTGTAATCAACCAAGCAAATCGGGGTTCTACACAATTAGAATAGGCATTTTTTCTGTCCCTAGTTATTCGGGAGATTTGTGAGGGGATGTAGTTATAGAATTTTTTAGCAAAAAGGTTGGCCTTGCTCATAGGTCACGGGTGATTACGGCTCAGATAAAGGCGAACTACTATCATTCATCACCAAAGTTTGCCGTTTCTGAGGAGTCACCGACAGTGCGAATTGCAAGTTACTGAAACTATGGTGCATAAATCGAGCGGCCAGTGATGTAGAAAAGTATTCGCAAACACAACTATAAATTACTAAAAGATAGAGCGAAATAGTACATGAAACACCAAAGGAAGCTGACCCGGAATCTTCGAAAAAGGCCAAAGTCAAATTGGACAAACGCGCATCGAATCCTACGGAACCAGACATTGCTTCATTCTGAAAGAAAAACGGACAATATGGAGACGAAAAAAGTGCGAAAGATTCCGTTCAAATTTTTTGAAAGTCCTGTCTACTAGTGTATCATTTGTAGTAAGCATTGCTTTCTTTAACCTGATGTGACATTTTGATCTTTGCTGCCACTCCATAACATGACTCCGAAAGTCGTTCTATGACTGAAATTTTTTCCGGCTCGTCTGAATATCATTAAGCATCACCGACAAGCCGTCAACTTAATTTCAACAATAGCCGGACGAGCTCAATGCGTGTAGCAGACAAAATGATAACCTGCAGATTCTGTCCGTATCAATGTTAGATACCAGACCATGCGTAACTGCAGTCAAGATGAATTCTGACCAAAATGTCAAGAGTTAAGGGCCACTTTTGTCAAAATTTGAGCAGAAAAGCCAAACTTATAAAAATTTGAAACCGTTCATCCCAACCCTGATGCAATACGTTTCCAAAGGCTAGAAAAATGGTTGAGGTCCGTAGAAATTTTTAATAGGTCATAAGCGGCATTAGAGCCAGGATCAGATTCGTTGCTTGTATCTCAAAAATTTCAAATAACAACTTTCAACCCAACCAGATACAGTTGTGAAACTCAAACTAACCAGCTGTTCTAATGTATCGGAACCGTGTTTTCTTTACACCAGGATTAGACGGACAAATAAATAAGTTGTATTCACTATCTGGGTGTTCGTGTACCAACCGAACTACGGCCAACGGAGACAAATTAAAAATCATCCCGCGAAGACCGCAGATCAGTCACATTCTTGCCCAGTAACTTACGTACCAGAACTATCCTCTTCTCGAAATGAGCCGCGGAAGTTCCTGCACCACCTTGATTCTCCAGTTCAACTCCGTCGAGTGAAGCACAACCAAAGTGCTGCTGGGCGACTCTCTGTTTATCCAAAGATAGGGCGGCATAAAGGGGAGAAAAAAGCAAGTTATGCGCTAAGTCTGCGATGTAAGAATACATCGTGCGGGAAGCAACTTTCGGGTCTATGATATCGATTTCGAAACGATTCAGTGAGTTAGTGATCAATAGTGCGAAAACTGTCAAATTTACCAAAGACTGAATACTACAGTTATGGCAAACATTTAAAACTCCCCGGAGCGAAAATATCATGAATGTAAATTGCCATTCCCGACAAAGTGTTATTTAACTTCGTAGTTTGCAGTACTTCTTCATAGGAATTCATATTTGACCAGACATTTTCTCCATGAGTTGGGAAAAGAAAGTCATAATGTTCCACTTTCTGCTTCCTGGTTTATCATAAATTGCTGATTTCACCCGGTATATTGGACGCAATCCCGAGACGCATTTTCAAAATGGTGACCGAAAAATTTCAGAGAGCCACAGAAATTTCGAAGTCAAGACCTGCAAGAAAAGTCGTGCCACGGTCGGATGATATTGCCCATCTGATCATACTAGCTACGACTTCTAACATAAGGCAAAAAATCTACTCTAAATATCTGACTGAATCACAGTAGTACAGTCTGTGACTTGCATGTCAAAGCCACTACCTAAACTAACACTTTACTTGATACCTTTTTTGCCTTGTACTAATTAACATAAATGAGGTTTATCCTCCCTGGGCATCTTTTAGCTATTATTTAGTAGCCTTGGGTTTTTTATACAAGCCAAATCCTAGGTTCAAACTAATCTTACATCATTAGACAAAACAAGTCGCAAACGACAACACCACGTGTTAGTCGCAAACCAGGAGACCCGAAGGCTCAAAGTTTATTTCACTGATAACGATATTATTATTTTACACGAATATATCGGATCTTGTACCATCGGAATCTTGATGAAGAACGTAGCATTGAACAAGGAAAGCAAAAGAAACAATAAGCAGATTTCCCCTCATGTAGAGGCACTCTAATTGTCCATCACCATTCTATCTACTGATCATCTAGATCCATGATTCCTCTGTGAGCGACACTATCCCGTTGTCCAAACCCCAACAGAGGATTGAATTGGAGGGCTCAACCCCGAACCTTTGACCAAATGACTTACCTCATAAGACAGAAGGACGATCTGAGAACCATGCAGCCCACTGAGGACTGGTGGTTGCTTGCTCAATTCACACGAAATTTGCATGCAGCTGGACGTCTTGGATGCCTAGTGCACCTCTCTGCCACAGATTCTGAGGAATACAGAGTGGCATGAATCGTACGCCGTCTGTGGTTGGCCTCGAATCAGAGTCTAGCTAATTCTGCCGGACTGTTTACGGGTTATCACCCAAACCGGTGGAGGGCACCTGGCATACGCCCTCGTCCACGCACTTCTGTAAAAACATCCCGCATGAGTGGGCACAGCGGAGAACTTCAACACAATCTATTTGAAATGCAGGTCATTTGAGAGCATTTCGAGGGGCGCGCTCAAGGTGCGTAGTCAACTCGCAGCCCGAGACTCCCACCCCTAACATGCTGAGGCATCTAGAGACCTTGATAATGATAACTTCGTCGGTAATGTGCATGCATGTGTGAATTTTTCCAGCCCAAATTACGATTGATTAAAACAGCAGGTGGCTGGTGAAGGAATAAAAAACATCCCTAGCATGATATTGCGAATGCATCGAGTGAAAAATAGGAGGAAAACACAATGGTGTAGCGCTGACAAATAAATTTTGGTCCCAGTCACCGTTCATCTGAATTCATGTTACAACTTTTGCAAAAAAACTAAAGTGAAATTTCGTCTCTTCTCGAAAAGATAAATTAAAAAACAACACCTTGTTGAACGCAGTAGAAATATGCTCACAAATGACTGACGAAACAACTAGTGGCACACGACCGTGACCTAATCACCCGATTAAACCAGAACTGAAAATTAAGGGAAGCTGATAAACTTTAAAATCAAATTAGGGAAAACAAGCCATTAGGACAATCATCTTACCATGACGTTTGGAGTTTTCAGTATAATTCGAGTTTGCGTGGAAGTTCCCCGCGCGGAAACCCATTGACGATTTACCTGTGCTAGAGTGGCCGAGCTGAAATTTCATCGTATAAAATGTGGTATACATGTGAGAGAACCGTATCAGTTGTTTTTTCTTACAATATTCTTAACTGGTTAAACCACAGAAAAGGTGAGTTTCTGTTTAAAGTCGATGAAATAGTGAACGGCATCACTCACCCAGAAATTAACCTACAATCGTCGACCGGTTCATATGCGTCAAAGGCGTTATCATATGGGTGTACTGATGTCGTTTTGAGCAAAATAATTCAAGATTCATTTTACCACAGCCGATGTTCCCAAGCATCATACGGCTAGTGCTTGAATCAAGTCACATTCGGGAGCCTGATAATGCACTGAGCTTTATACTCTCGAAAAGCATAAAATACCAGTAAGCGGGAGGTTTCTCAAAACCGGAGGATTGAAGATCAAAACAATGGCATTGCGATTGTCTGGGAAATTTATGGGAAAGGGGATCTAAATATTTTCCAGTTGAAAAACTTTAGGTTTTCTCATTCGTAAGAATCTGCTAATCAGCACAACCTTTAGACTGGTCACGTTGGTCTCAAAATGGCTATCTCTCAAATCGACGAAATTTGTCCTCCCCACGAGGATATATCTTCCCGTAATGTAACTTAAATGATAAAATTTCAGTAACATCTGGTGTATTTTGACAACCGGTCCGTCGGAGTAAGCCGTGAAGACCGGGAACGTTGCAATCAAAATTTTGAATGTGTACGATTTTATTACTTCGTTGCACACAAAACTACCCTCCCCAATGTGTTATGTACTCAACGATCTGCATACTCGTTCGAGTGGTTCCCTTTTTCTGACCATGAAAAAGTAAAACGAGTGCACAACAAAACACAAAATTCTGCTGTTTTTCCTATCCCACTCTGGCCTTGTCTGTCTCTTCCTTCCCGGTTGTACCACGGATATTTTGGTCGACTGCCTGAAATAAAACAGAAGTGAATATAATGCATCACAAGCCTTAGCATGCATTGCTGCTCAAACTGATGTTTACCAAAGTCTCGAAAGCGCTGATCTTGGTACTTTGGCAGCAGACGTTTCACACCGGCCGTAGTTACACCTCCATCATGGCTAATGATAAAGAGTTTGAGATCAAAAGATCAAGCCTAACGACTACGACGTTTTGAAAACGATACAACTTTTATTCTACTCCATACAAATCACCAGGTTTCTCTTCATCGTACTCTAACGTCGGTGGATAGGTATCAATACACTTTGGTAATACTATTAATAGCACAATCAGTCGTGCCTTTGCTAAAATAATTCCTGATCCAAAACAGTGCTATCCAAGAAAGCTAAAATCTAAACTGCCAGGACTAATAATATTTCTGTCTATTGGCTATCAAGCACTGCTATTAGCTTAAAACAGTTAATTCGCCATCGACCTGGATTGCAAATATTTTTTGTGCGCCTATAGGTTTTCCTGATGCAGTCCAGCCCGAAACCGGACTGGAAAGGTGAGTGTTTCAAAGTAACTTGGTAACCACGGCGGTGATAGGTTTGATAACCCTTTCAGTTCGTGCCCATTTGGTAAAACTTCGTGCTTGTCTACCCTTTTTGATTTGTTATAAGTTGCAATGCAACCATGAAATTGGTACACGGTATATATATATATATATATATATATATATCAAACACAATTTCTGATTATTCTAACTCACGACCACAACATTCTCCGGACTCGAAAGAAGGCCAGCAACCGAGAACTTTAGCTCGTATTTTCTGCCAGAACACAGTTTATGGAAAGGAAACAAGAGGCTATGATCCCATTTAAAGACTAGACATCCTCATCTTATCGCATTGTTAACAACGGTCTTTTTTGGAAAAATCTTGGGGAAGCAGAAACCCCACAACTTCTACAAGGTCGCTGCTTCTCCGCTTGGGGTTGTACCAGCCTGAACATATATCCAAGCCTGGATTGAGTTATTTAGGGAGCGTTTAATATCATGATTGCATTCCATAAGGCAATGCAAGTGACTGCAAACAGGTGAAGATAAGTCGGCTCGTGATGAAGTTACTTGGACCATATCCCGTCCATGGTAGGTGACTTTCAGTCGTCTCCTTGAGATTCTCTAACTGTTTATGTCCCCATATGTGATCAGTTGCCAAATGACTGCGACCAAACTTCATCCATCTGATCCACAATGCGGATAACACTCCGGGTAGTTAAACCATCAAGACAAAAATATATAATATTTTGATTAGTTAAGCCTACTTTAATTTTACGCTAACAGTATCATGACGAAGCATTTCCACTGGTCAGTTGTCAAGTCAAAGAAAATTTAAGGTTAGAAAATCGATGAGAATTTTGCTACCAACCTTGGGACATAAATACCATTTGAGTATTTTCCAAGTGCCGGCTCACCGGTTCCATCTTTTCGAGGAGTTCTTGGATTGCCTTCCTCATCGCGCATGTACGCAAACATTGTTGGCGTAAAACCCTGAAAGTGTAATTACGTAGGATTAGTAGAGTAAATAAGAACCCAGGGAGAGAGAGGTGAAATCCAATAAAGTTGATCACGTAGGAAAAAAACATGCAACTCAATAAGCCGCTTAGGGAGAATTAAAAATCCAGCGAACAGTTAAGGTGAAATACGTTTGTTCACGCTGCTTTTTCAATTTTTTGCAGTACATGTGACGACACTACGTGAACACACTGCTGCGGAGTTAGTATGCCAATTAGGCTGGATATTGAAGTCAGCGATAAACAGCCTAACGGCAAATCTCACAGATGGCGTGGAACAGTAAATTTCGGAGAACCGCCGATCATTTTTCACCTAAACCAAGAAGTTTAGGCTGTTTTTCTTCGCCGGTTTCGTAAAAACAACGAAATAATAATGGATAAAAACAAGAGCTTTGCTGTTACAGGTGCTCCAAAAACTAACCTACATGAGTGAGCGCATCATAAAGTGATTGCCAACCAACACCTCAGTTCCCCATATAGCTCTTGCTAACTTAATGTAGACGCGCGATCGCGACAACTGAAGAAATTGCGGCAGGCTGACCATGCACAAAAGCCTGAAGTTAGCCAGTTTACCAAAGGGGTATCGCAAATGAAGGAAGATATGGCCGTTTCGTAGACGTTGTGCATACATATAGGGCGATCTCACAAAGTATAATGTAGTCTCCCTCTGCGTACCATATATTTTACTCTTCCACTGGCATCACAGTTCAATTACATTTCGCCCGTATGCAGGCTATGTTAACGAAGCGATAGCTCAGAGCACTTCCGTGTAAACTAAATCAACAGATCTCAGTAAAACGGTAGGATACTCTCGTAGAAATGTCTTGTTAAACACCGTGAGGCTTAGCCTACTTGCTTCTTGTCGTGTGGTTTTATTTATTTACTCTCGGCTTTACACAGTTCGTGTCGTTCAAATGAGTGGCTTGATACTGCTTGAATACTGGACGATTGAAGCATGTCACTATCGCACTGTGACGTCAAAATATCACGCACAATATAAGTGAAACAGGTAGCATTCAGTAAATCACACCGTAGTCCGCGTAGTCCCAAATGAAAGATTACCTAGGCTCTCAAAAGTAGGACTGCCTTCGGCGTTCAAAAATGGTCATTTCGTAAAAAGCAACATGTAACAGGCAACTGGAATGTAGAACCAAGGAATATTCATGCTATTTACTGTCGAAATAACGGAGACGAATCAAGCACTACGACCAAAACGGGAGTTATGGATCATTACTGAGAGTGGGTGACAAAGAAACATTTTCAGATGGGAAGGAAATTTATTCGCAACAAACACTGATTCAAACCAAAAGTTTCCTAAAATAACATGTCCCCATCTAGGGAAATTGGCCATAAGAACGTAGATTAGTTCTGATTTCTTCCACGCCGTGCAAGCAGCTGAATAAGAACCCAGTTGAAAAAATTAAATACTGCACAAAAGAAAAAATACGCTGAGAAAAACTTGATAAATCTCCAGTTTCAGAAAATCCCTCGAGAATTCATAGGACAGTCTACCGATAACATTTTTGAGGGAACAGTATGCTGAGTCATGAAGAGTCAGAGCTGTTATTCGCCTCAGCTATGGAAATACGAAGTATTGATCCAGGCATCCGAGACCTTGTGGCAGTGCATTGAGAATGATAGTTTGATTTTCTGAGATTCTCATAATCACCGTGCAGATGAACAAGACCAATGTTGCTACAGGAATCAAAGGCTTTGATAGTGGGAGTTTTGGCGCCTTTTACAATCGTTTTGGGAAATGTTTCCGTAGTCCTTCGCAAACATGGTAGACTAGTCATCATAATGCATTCTGTTTCTGTTTTGGACAAAATGGTTCGGTTTATCTACCTGATCTTATCACATTTAAAAGATGAGCTGTGCGTCAAAAAGGGACCATACACAGTAGCAATATAATAGTCACTTAAAAAGAAGTAATTAATCTTTGGACTAAAAATTCTCGCTGGTTTCATCGTGGCCGTCATTGATCACAAGAGGTTTCTTAAATTTTAGTTAGTAGAATAATCCAAAAACAGTCGAATAAAACTTGTTTATCCGAACTAAATATAGTAATAAATTTTCCAACGAAGTCGGACTCCGCCGAGTTACTTACAAATGCATGCCCCAGTTCGTGCACTGCAGCCACTTTTGTGATGATTGACTGTGGGTAACTGAGATAGATTTTCTGTGGACAAAAATTGATGTATCCGAGAATGGGCCTAAAAACGTAAGGAATTCAATCATCTTTGGAATGTGTCATTCTACATGGAATGATAAAATCAGCACAACAGCATACATTGCAATTACGATTAGACAGAAAAAAACAAATGCAATTTTCATGAAAACAGCATGAAATTGGAACCCATGAAACTGATTAAATGCGTTCAGCAATCGTAAACGTAAGTCACAGTGTATATCGTAATAAAAACAAGGCACAGTAGCACCAAGATTACGAACGAAAGTTCAAAGAACAATCGTTGGAATCAGCATGAAAACTTCACGCAACGACCAAACGGCTTTTGTTTTTGTGTGCGCATTTGGAGAGATTCGGTCCACCTGTGAACTGGTTTCGTCAGCCCCTAACAGTTTCAAATGTTTCGGTTCCTTTTAAATCCGTCCTCCCGCTTTCCTTTTCCAAATCATGTAGCCCGCAATGGGAACGACAAGACAACCTTCATCGCTGTTTGTTGTGTCCAAACAATAGTAGAAATTGAATCGCCGTCAAACCCACTAATTTGCTGATTTCCTTAATTCTGTAGGGCAGCCCATCCACACTGATTATCTGTACTCTGATTTGGTAAATTGACGCAGCTCAACGTTTGGGCAAGACAAACGGGAATGTCGATTTGTGCGCGGTTTTAATAAAAAGTATTTACCGACCCACCGCAATTTGCATTACATCTTGTATTGCAACGGCCCTAGATGCTTATTTTATTTTTACCACACAGTCGGAGTTTCTCCCACGCAAAACCACATGACCGGTGATGGCATACGGCCGTAATTGTATTCTTCTGTTGTGTTTGCGGTATATGGTTTTGAAATTGTGTTGTGGATTATATTATTTTGTGGGGAGAATTAGGTGACTTTTACCGGCCTGGCACTACAGAGACCTGTAAGAGTTTCTGTATCTTCGTGAAACAAATGTCTATTTGAGAGTTGTCAAGGGAAATTATCTTTCAATCATTCTAAAAACGTGGTAATGGATGTGAATTGCAAACGTATTATTTCTGACGATCTACCATTAGTAATACAAACATAAAACTTAAAACTTAAAGCTGCAAAACCCCCCATGGTGCACACAAACAAGACAGAATATTTAATCCAAGATCCTGGATGGGTGGTAACAGTTACTTTTAAAAGTGTATTATGAAGTCAGGAGACCTTAACAAGTAAGCAGTACAAAGTCAAGGCAACCAATAAAAGGTGCCAGAAAATATAATTTGGTTAGACAACAAAATCATCCGATTGCATGGTGTTGGGAAACTGGAAAACCGGCAAAATAATTTAAACCTCAAGTAGCAAGCTGCGCAGGTTAAAAACCATAGCAAACAAACGAAGCAGGTGGAGAGAAAAATACGGATGTGAGAAGACGTAAGCCCATAGATCATTGTACAAGTCTCTGGCTGGGCTAATTTTCATTCAAGTCATGCATATATTTATATACATACCGTGGGTCAGTAAATACTTTTTATTAAAACCGCGCACAAATCGACATTCCCGTTTGTCATGCCCAAACGTTGAGCTGCGTCAATTTACCAAATCAGAGTACAGATAATCAGTGTGGATGGGCTGCCCTACAGAGTTAAGGAAATCAGCAAATTAGTGGGTTTGACGGCGATTCAATTTCTACTATTGTTTGGACACAACAAACAGCGATGAAGGTTGTCTTGTCGTTCCCGTTGCGGGCTACATGATTTGGAAAAGGAAAGCGGGAGGACGGATTTAAAAGGAACCGAAACATTTGAAACTGTTAGGGGCTGACGAAACCAGTTCACAGGTGGACCGAATCTCTCCAAATGCGCACACAAAAACAAAAGCCGTTTGGTCGTTGCGTGAAATTTTCATGCTGATTCCAACGATTGTTCTTTGAACTTTCGTTCGTAATCTTGGTGCTACTATGCTTCGATTTTATTTTACATTATAGGTCACCATGTTGTTTTTTCGTGTAATGTATGATTTACCAAATCAGCTAATCTGTTGCTTCAGCTCGTTTTTGCCGATTATCAGCAAAACCGTGCAGATGTTTTCTTTTTTACCCAAGATTATTTGGAGTTTCAGTAATCAGTGCTTCAGAAATTAAAATGAACTAGGCGTCCGAATGGTTTCGCCGCTGGAACCACAATATCTGATGCCATTTAAACCTAAAGATTATATTTGACGCACCCTGTGATTTGGCATGCAAGGGGTTTAAGTTTTCGTTCATTTCTACTGCTAATTAACTCATTTTTACTTGGTCGGCGGCTCTCGTTCACTTAATTACCTCATCTTTCGAGCCGTTTATGAAAATGACCGAACTTGCTCATGATACGAGATAACACCTATTTTTGCTCTATCAGTCGTCAGTCGCTTAATACTGTGAGAACATTTGAGGGTTACATTTGAAATATTAGAGTCACATCCAGATTTCGTGTGTTAGAAAGTAAAATAAAGAGGCTATATCAAAAGAAGTATGGTTCACTAGACAAAATATACTCATCATTAAATGTTTTATATCACCCTTACCTATTTGAGGTTTCGTCCAACTGGCAAACACTAGCAAAAGCTAGAGTCCCTTCGTCACACTGAGGATACCTTCGTGAATCAATAAGGAGCAAGTAGTCTGAATCAGGTGCCCCGGGGCCCCCTTCGTCCACCAACTCTAGTTTGTCGTGAACAAACGCTTCGCATTTCTAAATTTTGAACAAAACCACAGTTAGAACGTATTCATTAGAGGCCACTAACTTTTCAAAAAGAAAGATCAAAGCAGGTTTGTAGTATGCTCAAACAAATACACTCATTCAGTCTTAATGCATATGCCACGATACTCTGGTGGTGGTTTTAAAAAAACGCAGCGTCTTCCACGCCAAACAAAAGCCACTGTCGAATGCAACTGTTTTATGCTTCATTCCCTTTGTTTCAGTACTAACAAAAATGCAAATCAACAAAACAGAGAAAAGTAGATATATAGTTTTCATTTTCTAAGCGATTAAATCTGACTACCTATTAACTATTTTAAAATAACACGCATTTTGGTCTATATTTGTACCCAATCGCCAAAATTCCCGGAAAAAGAAAGTTGACCCCTTCTCCAATCCCTTTTTTTAAGGATTCCTTGTGCGCCACTTAAGTTCCAATTTACTGCTTTTGAACTGATCTCATCCTCTAGTATTCTTTTGCTAACACTCATCACTCTGAAACACCAAAATTGATCATTTTTAGATCCCAACTTTGATGGCATCATTTTATGAAATTTCAGCCATCAGTATAAATTCATTGCCCCTGAAACTTTCGTTTCTCTTATTTCTTCAAGTCTATGTTCGTTATACTAAGTTTATTTTCCGAGTGATCTAAATAGAGTTCTATGAACTACGTTTTTCTTCTTGCCTTATCTTAAAGTTTCTCGTTATACTAGTCCGCCCTCATATCTCAGTTTGGCCGTTGTCCCTAAGATAAGACTGAGTTTTTGTTCGGCCACAGACTGAACACTGCTTCAGCTCATTTGTCTGGTTAACTTATATGCGTCAGTCCCATATGCGGTGGGACTTAGACAACTGCATATGCTCTTGCAGACCGAGCTCAAAATATCCAGCAAACTACTGATGACATCACCTTCGCGTCCGATCTGCAATCACCAGCGCATAGATTGGCGGTTTCTCCGGTTTTCATTTTTGTCGATATCATTCTGATTTTTTTCTATTCTTCGTACTCAGTTTTTTGGCGTAATAAAGCATTATTTTAGGAAACATAAACTGTTTACTTTAGCACACGTTCATACTTCTGGAATCACTGTAAAAACGCGTAGATAAGAACATTTTGCGGCTAGCCAGATCAGAGATAAAAATTTATTATATTGCTTGATTCCAACTGTATAAAATAAGTCTTTTAGCCAGCCTGTTTAATATAGTCACGATTATTTGAAATAAACAGTTCATTGCTGTGACGCAAATGCTACACAATGCTGACGATCTAAGAAAAAACATGTAACAACGTGATGTGCCGGCTTCTACATTTCAAACGTTTTCACGGATAAACTAGATTCACAAGAGTCAGACATGCAATCCATCAACGCGGGAATAATCTTAAAATTGAAGCCTAATAAAATACATATCAAGTGCAAAGATACGGATGTTACAATCGGTCAGATTTTATGGTGGCCTATAACATAGGATAACATATGAAAACACCGAAAACACCGACTGTAACAAATCAGTGTGGCGTTTTCCATAACTTTTGACCTTTTTAAGGAGTGTCCCTCAAACTACGATTCATTCCAATAGAAAATACTTATTTCTCGTACCTTGTTGATGTCAATATTGTGTTCAGAAACGACAGAGAGCCTACAAGTGCTCATTTGCAAAAATTGCGATTGCAAACCATCCATCAGCCAATCAAAGTTATCGTTTTTGCAATAAGTTCATCATTCTGAACAGCAACGTATAAGACTGCGGTAAAAATTCATAAGTTGATGTGGCATAATCAAAGTATGTTCATTCCCCAGTAACTTGAAAACCAAGTAATTGATGCATGGTAAACTACTAATTTCTTCCTATGGGTAAATGGACGCTGCGAAAAATATGTTCGTCAAGCGGCAATGGTGCATGATAGCGTTTAATCTAAAAACCATAACTGAACTGGTGCATACATCAAGAAATTCCGCTGGAACGGGGGCATCATAACACTTGGTAACGGCTGCACATCCTCCAAAGCAATAATCCTTAGCAGTTCCGTCTTCTTGTTTGATAACCACTTTCATTCCTCCGATGCAATTTCTTGGGGTGAAAATAGATGGGAAAACCAACGTTATTTCAACGTCGTGGTTTTTTTGTTTCCAAATTTTTCACGTTCAGTATTACGGTTATTGAAACAACCTTGCATAAAAAAATAGTGACGGCTGGACTTAGTGTAACAAAAGACGTTTCAGCTTTGGAGCTCACTGCATCATTCAAATCTGTGAAGCATTGCCAAAAGACTCGGTATTCATGAATACTGTCACTAAACCAGGTAAACAGACCTAATGGGAAATATTTCTGAATGGAACAAATTCCGCACCATTTCATACATATGAGAACAACAACTAATACTTTGAGTAACCGACATAATTACGCCCTTCTTTGGCCTGCTTCTGGATAGTCTACGACAGCGGTAGCTCACAATATTTGCGCTAATTATATTTTTGCCTTGTGCTTGCTCAATAACTGGAAGATTTTTTCTACCACTGCTTATAATATGATTACGACCTACCGGAAAAACTCGCTATAAACAGAAAAAATTTTAAGTAAAATGCCGTGTAAATTCAAAATTCGATTAATTTCAAGCTTTATAATTCAAAACATTTGCATTCCTCAATATAAACCACTCTTTGCTTACACATGAGTGAACCGAGACCAAAGCACTTGAAAGAACATCGGCATGAATCGATAACTCTCACTTAAGTAGAACATTGAACGTTTTTTCTGTTATCCTACCAGCGTGCGGCATCTCGTAGAGCAGACAATGCAATAGAGTTTAGTATGCTTTTTGAGTATGCACTAGAAATTTGCAATAGGCGTCAGTTTGGTACGCATTATACATTGGTCTCAATGGAAAATGGTAAAAGCATTCATTCCAAATACATGCCGTGTTGTCATTACCTGGCAATTTTCAGCGGTCCACCTGGAGGATGCTTCACCTTCAGTGCCTCGGACCAGAAATTCATTGCAGGTTTAACAACTTTTTCCTGGAATTAAAAACCGCTTAGTAATTTTTTGTTAATTCTGAAAATTCTGCAACTATTAGTTTGTTGACTAGACTTTTGGACTAAAATAACATTTGTCCTATTTAAAGGACATAAATTGTGCTTTATTAAAAACAATGTAACGATGTGGATGTTGAAAAAACTTTACACTTTAAATGCTTGCGATTAACAATACTTTCACTTGATAAACCCATTTTACTGGAGAGATAAAATCAGTCAGCAATAAAATGACAAACCTAGTGCAGCTACCGAGACAAACACCAAAGGGCAGAACATGTAATTTATTTATTACATCTACGGAGTAGTACAACCAATTACTTTAATGCCTGTGGGACAATCAACGAAATGACTGTTTTCGTTGCGAGGGTGATGCACACGAAAATTACCCATAAAAGAAGCCCTGAATGGTCTCCACTGGTATCAAGAAAATCTAACTATGCATAATTATAAGCAAATCTTGTACTTCCATGAAACCATGCTCTTTGTGTGGGTTTTATGAAAAGCAACATTTACAAGCCAGAGGGATCTAAAATAATCAAAAAACCATTCAACTTGCTTTAATTTCCTCGATGTTTGCTAGCTTCATAAATTCATCGGTATAGCTTGCAGTTATGCGCAAGTTCTTTGCAAAACGATTGGTTGAATTCATGGAAGTTAGTAGACTTGCGAATTTCTGCGGTGGTTATTTATCTTTGTCAACCGAAACCAACTTACCAGCTCGGCTGGAGGTGGAACCCAACAAGTATGACTACTGCTATGGACTATCATTACCAGGTAGGCAAGCGCAACCATTGCACAAAGATGTCGTGAGTATCGAATCATGATTTATTGACAAGCTGAAAAAGTGCAAATGTTGAACACTTGAAGGGAAACGATCTTCAATATGATGCAATTGAATCCATCAGAAAACCAGAAACAAAGTGATGGTGCGCATTTCACTTCCATAACTTAGAAAAATAATTCCATCCAATTTAATAAACGGAATAATGTCCTCTTGGTGATTGTTATACCATTTATCCATATAAATGACCACGTTTGCGTTAGAAAAGCTACTTATTGCGTAATTTTGGAAAGAAGTATGTATAAATACTGATTCTTCAAAACAGTCATTTGTTAGTTTAAAATTTTTGCTAAAGAACTTTATATTTTATTGATTGTTTCTAGACGCATGTCGTGGAATATAGCAGAGAAAACATGAAGAATTTCCAACCCCGTCAGCAACGGTTTTTACTCAATTTCCTGACCACAGATTGTTGCTGAGTTTGCGTGACGATAGGTATATATACATATATGTCCTCAGATTTGTTTGCATTCCAGGATAAAATGTTGACATGTCAAACGGCCCGGCTTCTTGCACTAATTCAATCTATGGATCCCCTTACTGTTTAGATATGGCGACAAACTTATTTTGATCTAGTCTTCCCGATGAATCAGATTCAATACAGCTTGCAGCAGAACTTGGATTTGTTCCTCCAGATAGCTTGTTTAACCGAACGTTGACCGCCAAGCGTGGTCACCACTTGTGCGTTGCTCACACACGCACTGCTCAAACGCGCCTGTCCAAATATATTCAACCTGCTATCGCTCACAACTGTCTCTTCCTTCTACCGGTAATGTGTCAGAATTGCAAGTATTGCAATCATACGGAGCCCAGTATGAGTGACGCACGAGTGGTCACAAAGGTTAAGGGCAAGCAAACGTAATGGGAATTTCGCGGTAGGACAATCCGTTCCACAAGCTTAATTGAGCCGTTCATCTTTGGTGGCATGACTCAGTTATACGTGAAACTGGGTCCTGGTATGCTACCAGGTCATGGTGTTAAAGACCGTGTATGGGCTTCCGGAAGTACCCTAATAAAACGTTGGCTTCTGTAAGTGGAGCAGAATGGTCTCTATACTGGTGCTCCCAGACTGAGA
Source organism: Fasciolopsis buskii (assembly GCA_008360955.1). Lineage (NCBI taxonomy): Eukaryota > Metazoa > Platyhelminthes > Trematoda > Plagiorchiida > Fasciolidae > Fasciolopsis > Fasciolopsis buskii. Next base: position 53,739 of record LUCM01009570.1, read on the forward strand.
CGTACTGCTAGTGGTGTGCACACAAGCGAACTTAGCTGCGAACCTTCAGCATCATCAACAAACCTTGAACTGCGACAACAACATGTAGATTCGCTTCCTCCTTCTTTATAAAGCAAGCAGAACCTGAGCATCGTAAACCTGCTGCTCCTTATGCGAGATCCCATGTGCCAGCGCGGTTCATTAATTACGCTTTGAGCAATCTACGTGACAATTTTCTAAGTATTCCGACTGACTTTCGGCGACTAATAAAAACTCCGAACTGCATCAAAGTAGGCAACCTTTTCGCTGGAAGCAAGAGAAAAACAAGGTATTATGTAAATTAAATCATCACGAACATAAACTAAGAATGTTCTGACAGCCCCAAGAGCCTCCATCTTCTCCCTTCGGTCGGCGACTGAGTGTCATCTAATTAAATAATTTATTACTCAAAATGCTGTATTTATTTTTAGTTTTATCATACATATATCGCATAATGTAAATTTATGCGCTGCTAAACATGCAAATGCAGTAATTGTATTATTTACAATTCACATAATACTTTAATTGTACACTGATGCAATTGGTACAATCTAACCTTATGGAGAACTTCAGGATGGGAGTTCACGTTAACGTTGATGTGAAGAGAAGCACTGAAGGCATTCGCTGCTGTGCAAACTTTTATAGCAATGTTTTGAAGCAAATTCAAAAGAACACCGGAGTCAAGGTCAGTTCAGCACAGTTTCCGTTTCCACAGTTCCGTTTGATTCCAATTCTAGTTCCAGTTAAATTACGGGACCATACGGCGAGATGCCTGATCGTCCAGGTTCTCTCAACCAGAGCTCCTTTGATTTTATGATGTACATGAAAGTGGGAATCTCAACAGTTAATCGATCGTCCGGAGTTTCTTCGGTGATACGCACATTTTCCACCGTTAGTTGTTTTCAGCTTCCAACTTGGTTTGTTGCAGAAGCCTCGTATCTGCTGAAATGCGGTAGGACCAGAGACATATCCTTATTCCTGAGGCGGGAAACCATCTACCAATTTTGCTTTCTATTATTTTATGGCATAGTACTGACATACTATCATAACTCGATCTGATTTTCAACATCCTACCTACTAGCTCTGAAATAGTGTGGTTAATTGGAGCCTCATCTCATCTACTAAAGACTTTTTAGAGACTCTGATGCATTCAGCAATCGATACTTTTCACGCCAGTTTGCCCAAACCTCCGAACCCTCTTTTACGGCAAACATTTGCCCACACAAGTAATCTGTAGCCAGCTTATCGCAAATTTGCATGGACGCTTCACTTTCTATCCTCGGTAGCTTGCCTGAACATTTCGTTGTGGTATAGCCTCGTCGAACCTGTCAGTATCTTGAACTTTTTGATCATATCGCTTCTGAATCTACGCTCCTACAACATGTACGGGTTTAGGCCATCCAACCTTCTCGTGTGCAACCTGCCTCTGCCTGGTGACCTTTCTTGTGAACATGTTTTGGCTCACGCCATTCGGCTGACCAGGGTTATCTTGTTTATATGCACTACATTTGGGCATGCACCCTTTCCAACCCAGTTCGATTGGGTCTCGCTAAACTCATGATTCACGAATATCCCCCTGAGCAAGTCTTGATTGATCCCTAATAAAGCCTCATGAAAGAAGCGAACAGGTTTTGGAGAAGGCTGATCAGTTTGATTCAGTTTACGTTAAAGACCCACCGCATTATATCTGTACGTTTTTCAGCGCTGTTGTCAGCGTCCAGTGGACGGTGGACGGGCGTGCCTGAGCATTTTAGCGGACGATCTTCTTAATGCTGAAGGTTTGCATCGTAATAACACGCCAATTCGTCTACTTCTGTAATAAAGCCATCTAACGCACAAAGCGACTCACATACGCCTTCATCCTCACCCCTTGTTACCGACCATCAGCAGGTCAGCAGGGGGGATTGGGGAACAGCGAAAGTGGACTCTAGGCCGTCTGCGACTTTCGCACACGGAAATGCATGGATATGCTCACAAAAATGCATTGTTTAAAGGAAATGTTTGTATTTTGGTAGGTAGATATTTGCACTAGAATTGGTTCTGGACGTGCTACCGCACGGCAGGGTCCTCGATTCCTATTTCTCCCTCTGTGAATGACGCGAAAATCGAAGGATGAAAGCAGAAATTTGACCATTGTATATCCATATATCTTACAATATAAAGGTTTTTGTGACAAAACGTATTGCAATCTCGGGGAGGCTTCTTAGTCCGGAGGAAGTCCATCAGCGACTCACAGGAAGACTCACCAAAAATTAAACGTCCCACTTTTTATTTAGCGCCCCGAAACCTCAAAGCATCGTGAAGCCCAATGTGCTGCTAAACCCGAGGAGGAACAGTGGTGTTCGGGAAATCATACTGTACGGTTTTGAGTCAGAAATTACGTATTCGGCGATCACAACTTTGAAAGTGAGTCTCGGTCACTGCTCAGCTAAAAGTAGTCGAAAACGGGATGAAAAACTGCGTAAGGAGAGCGCTTAAGAAACAGAAATAAATAAGATGCATCCGTTTTGTGGTTTGATGAAATACGATTTCCGCTGAAATTTTCAAATTCTTAGCGTGACAGCCATAAAACAACGGAAACGTACGGAATGTCAGGGTTCGACAAACTTGGGTGATAAGGCAAAAGCATAACGTATCAAAATAAACCGCCACAAGTCTTGGTTATCTGTGACCACACCAAAAGTTTGGAAAGCAATCCCATCCGGTAAAGGCAAGGAAAAGGCAAGGAAAGATCAGTACACTGCACATAAAATAAACTACAATCGAAATCAGTGTTGCTTCTAGGCGATTCAGGAAAAATAGTCCTTCTTTTGAAAGATAAAATTTGGCGGAAAAGAGGTAAGCAATTTTCAACCAACCCTGGTGCTCCAAACTTGGTTACCCAAAATGATTTTTGGGTTGACCCTGTTTTTGGCAGCCGCCGATTGCCACGTTCAGCGTGGGATTCCCATCCTATTTTGAATTTTGTTTTCACTGTTGTATCCGGAAAGTTTCCCAGTATACGTATTTATAATTTGCGTTCAAGCGCGTTTCATAAAGGCATTCCTCTTTACCTGTTAGCTGCTGGCAATGCTTTGAGATTTCAAAGGGTTTTCCGTTTACTTCCCTTTAGTTTGCGTGAATGAGAACAGGATGTGACAGAAAAGTCATCGAAATCACTGTAGTGCATTCAAAGGCGGGGGTAACTCCACACGTCGATAGATACTTCCGATCCTGTTAGTTTTCCAAAAATTGCCAACAGGACACTCCATATCGCAACTTTACCGAGATTTTCTTATGCTCTGTCAGGGTACACATGGGAAGAGTCACCGGCACGAAATGCAAAATGTCGAGGCTTTCAATTTTTGCCTGAGTCGAAGGGAAATTTTTTGATCCATATCGTGAACGAAAGCTTCCGTCATCTGTCAGTTACACGCTATTGGACATGAAACGCAGCTTACAATTAACTAGAAGAGTACAAATATTCTCAGTCACGTGGTTCATTTTGCACATTGTATTTACGACCACTGAAGATGTACTGTTGGTGCCCGGTAACGCGACTTACTACGGATCAGAGTTGATGCTGCTGCTGGAGAAGCTTACTATTGAATGATTTATTTCAACTTGGGAGCACCATATGGCTGCTAGTTGAAGGGGTTTGGCTCCCTAAATGTTAACGGTAATGTTGATGCCACTAAGGTTTTCACTGAGGTGAACACGGTTGCTTACAGCGATTTTCCAATGCTCTTCGTCTGACACCAAGAATGGCCCTGAAGAAAGCGGGTCAGTTTGTGTAGCCATGCGCTTTTATAACTGCTGCTATCTTTGGGTCCTCATTTTCATCATTTGGGTTGGTTGAGTTCCACCATCTCTTACCGGCAAGAGTGAGATTTTATTCACACCTCACAGTGTTCCTGATAATAATATTGTATATTTCTCGATTTGCGAGAGGCATGCGCATGGCAAGATCAAATTTTTACAAGGATGATGCACAGGAAATGTAGATGATAGAAGTGGAATGGGATAAGATGGCGGGAGTATTAATGAGTTATTGCAGAAGCTCACTGGAAGGTTAAATGAGATGCTGCAAAGCAATGGGGGAATTACAAGTATGCCAGTGAAAAGCAAAAAAGTAGAGAACTCAATTTTTAAGACCGATAAATAGTTT
>LUCM01009570.1:68809-109198 GCA_008360955.1 Fasciolopsis buskii
CTACTCTTCTGACCGTCTGCAGTTCAGATTCAAGAGTATCTTCTGTGCATATTCTTTTCGTCCTGGCAATCAGACATCTAATTAAGTTTCTCTTCACATTAAGAGGTACAAACCTGTGGAAGTTGATGTAATGCTCATTCCATGTGGCTTTCCTGTGTACTGATTGCCCAATTGAACCGTCATGTCGACGACTTAGTCGTACATCTAAGGAAGCTATTTCACTGTTCAGCTCCATATCTATTGTGAATTTCACATTTGCGTGAGCCTAGTTGAATATATTCAACAATTGTTTAGTTTCGTCGAGGGGTTGAGTAGACGGTGGAGAGGAAGCCAGTATACATATCTCTGCCATTCAAAGGTTACACGCTAGAAGAGATAGCACGGAGAAGACTGACTAGTGCTATCAGCAAGACATTCTAGGCAGCCAAGCTTCGTATCCCGTTCAAATCCCGCCCCGTAGTGTCATTATGGTTGAAAGACAAAGTCCCTGATTCTGCAGCCTCGTTTTGTATCTATTCATTCGCATGTTCCTGTGGGAAAGTGTACATCGGCCGCACGACCAGGCGCTTGTCTGAACGCATCCGTGACCACCACCCGGCATGGTTAGACACTGCAACAGTTAAGTCACTGAATAGCGCAGTTGTTTCACATCTAGCATAGACTAACCACACAATGAAAGTAACGCAATCTTTCCGGACCCTGTATAAGGTCAGAGGTCAACAATCCAGGTTGGCAACGTGTCTCCTCTTGAGCACTGCGGAAGCTGTCGCAATCCGTCTTCACAATTCTTCACTTTGTCCTCAAAAACAATTTGTGTTTGCGCTTCAACTCCCCTGGTCCACCCTCCGTCCCAGTACAAACCCTAGACAACAAAACAATTACCACGACACATTCATTTGTATTCCGGTTATGCATGTAACACCACAAATCCCTTCCGCACCCATATTTGTATCTGACTAATCCAATCATTTCTATAGTGAAAATGTTTTGTCAAGATATATACAGTGATGTAATGGCATGAGTACGAATCACTGAAAACGAGCTTGTTCACCAACTTGTGTTTTCTCAATGTGCTCAGTGGTAATTTTCGAGTAATTGCTGGTTACGTTCATGAGAGCATAAACACTGCATGTTCACGACCGAATTTTTGTTTTCCTTGTGTCCACTTTGTGTAGATTTGATCTTGCCTTGCGTATGCCTCTCGGATGTCGAGAAATATGCGCGCTATTGTATTATTATTATTGTTATTATTATTATAAAGTCCAACTGATCCGCTGCTATCTGAGGTTAGAATGGGCCTGGCTGCAGTTGCAAACAACCGGTGAGAAGGAGGCACTTCTGCATGGTTTCAGAAGCTTCGTCGAGTTTGAAATGTGAATACGCTCGTAGCTGGCCTTAAGACATGCTTAACACACTAACAATTGTTGGTCCGGGCAATGAGCAATCCAAAAGCAGATATCCACACAAATCACCCGGGGGAATCTCCTGTGTTTTAGCAACCGACAGCAAATCAACTGTTGCTACGGACGCCAGGTCTACGCCAAGTTCATCTTCACCATCATTGTTGTCACCATCTTTGAACCTTTTATTGGGGATCCGGTCCAGTCAAAGGATCTGAAGCATCTTAATACGGCCTGCACCAGCATTACTGTCAAATGCTTCTCCCTCAAATCCATGCGAAGGACCGTTACTGACTTCAACGCTGTTGTTTGAGCCCTGGCCGACGGTAACCCGAAGATGCAAATACCGTCTTCACCGTTCATGCTCTAAGGCGCTGTAACCCACTTCGGATGCGGATGAAAAGAATTTAACTCTACTTTTTGCCCCAAAACTTTTAAAAACAGGTATTGTGAAATTTATAGGCTCCCTAATTCCCTAAAAACAGTGAAGGTAATTTATGGTAGTGATTAGTGGGGTGGCCAAAACAGGTTTCCTTCACACACAGTCCTTGTGGCAACAACGTTTTTGGAAGCGACAAAATGTGGCGAACAAGCTCGTTTTCTGTTATTCGTAATCATGTCAATGTACAAAATTAAATATGGTTTGAGATTGTTCAAGGAAAATTATCTGTCTGCAGTCACATCAATTCGCAACTCTCCGAATGTGTCTGTGTGTGTACAATACTTAGAGTTGTGAACTGAAATGACTGCAAACCGATAAGTTTCTCTGAAAGATCCCCAATCACATTTGTTGTTGTGTATTAGCATGAGTACGAATAACTGAAAACGTGCTTGTTAGCCAAATTATGTTGTTCTCAAGTTGTTCCGCAGGATTTTTAAAACGTTTTCAGAGGCAGCCACCGGAAGAAAAATCCAAGTAAATGGTACAAGCTCTAGACGAATTATAGCATCTACCTACGTGTAACTGTCAGACAGGTACATTCAGTCTAAAAACATACTTATAGGTTTAGACGTTCCGTTTCACTCCCGCAGTGAGTTCCATTTTTGGGGGAATACAAATAGCCGTTGGATTTCTTCGAAGCAGTAATTTGTTAACATGACTTCCAGGACTCCGATTTCGTTGATAGTCCACATTTTAATGTAGAAACCACCATTATTTTCCAGTCGCATGGACTCTATCGCGTGCGCCTTGGCAGACTCACTAAGCGGACTGAGGTAGTCGCCGATTTAAAAATCGCTGGTAATGTCCGTTACGTCCCGTTTTTTGGCTCTCCGTTTACTACCACTGCATAATTTGTGCAAAGAAGGACGATGCTGCGCCAGGTAGGACGTCGCAATGTCCTTCTGGGCTCACCTCAACAAGCGCAATGCATATATATCATCGCCAGACAATCTCAATTGCAAGTAAACTTCTCTTAATCAGCAGATATTGCTACTTTTCCCGTTCGAAATTGACATAGAGCCTGCCTCATTGGTGCAGTTCAATCTTATCGTTGCAACCGCCGATCGCTGAGCTAAGATCTTTGAAGCATTGGTATACAATCTGGTCTCCTAGAGTTCAGCGTAAGATGACGAAGCAAATATTATATTTTTCCTCCCACGGTGGGACTAGCCACATTTTCCACGTACACTTAGGTTTGCAGTGCACCATATCCTCGGAGCACCGTACCACTAGCAGCTTTTGCGAGGAGACCTCTCATGCTATTGTAATAACCTTTGAACCACCTATACCCTGTTATTCACAACGCGTTCGGCCTGATGACCTCAAAACTACCCTGAAGAATTCTTGTCCCCTTCGCACTGGCTGAAACGCCACGAAGTTACCCCTGGATGCGTCACAGTGACCACTTCCTACATAACAAGATTCTAAACCTTACACTCGTACGAACCGCCAATGGTGCCCGTGAATCACTGACTCCACCCCATAAACCAATGATCCATCTGCACGTTGCACATAGGCAACAGGTCTACACATTCAATTTCCCAAATGACCAAGCACACGCCTCGCAATTGCAGCCACACGGATAAAACTACGTCTGCTGATTTCAGGGCTTACAACGAAACATCGGCCATTGCATTTGCATCCTTTAGCTTGACCAGTTTGTTGTTGTCTAACAAAACTCGCCGCAAACTAATCCGTTCAGTAGACACAACCTACGCCTCGCCCACCTTACTCACTGCTAAAGACGTCGAAGTTTCTACCAGCCGGTGCTTTTGCTGAAATTTTTAATCCATCGAACTTGGATCCCGCTAAATATCAACAAAAGCTATGATCTGAAATATCCCGGTGGGATTGATGACCACCACGGTGACTGTGCCCAAGCAAACTAGTTTTGCTTGATCGGAGAAACCAATAAGACCACACATGTATATGGAGTATCTTAAGCAAGCACTACCCAAGCCTGCTGACGTTATTTGTGATGCCCGTCTAGGCAACACTCTTCACCGCATGGGGATTTCCTCCGGCAAGTTTTGCACAGTGCGACTTGTTCAGGCAGATAAAATAGACCCCGGAATATTTTACCACGCTGTATTGCCTTACCACGGGGCTTTTCGGAAATTCGGCAGTCGGGTAATTTGTGGTCTATGCTGCACGACTTGTAATTAAAGGGTGCGGTGTAGTCACGCAAAAGAGCACGGGTGCTTTCCGTGTGCTGCAGTCGACCATGATCTTTTGCAGCATATCGAGGTTGGCCGGCAGGTTTCCTTTTTGATCTACTATTTTTCCGTGCTAGGCGATCAAATTTACTAGCTGTTATTGTTGTCTGTTGATCTAGCTGATCAGTTAAGTCCTCATTGGTGGCCCCGCGGTCGTTCCAGATTATGAATTATGCTGTTTCTGTCCAATGGCTCTTTGACAGCAACGCAGATAACGACCGGTAAATTCCAAGGTATGCCTTGCGCCCCGTTTACATCCGCTGACCATGCGGTCTGAGGACTTGGGGTATTTCTGCATCACTGCCACCAGATTTGGCTTAGGGTTTGTCTTGTAATACGTCCTTCCGTGGAAATTACGCTGTCAATCAGATTTCTAGAAAGTCTGAACGGCCGTCCAAATACGTCTGTCAATGTTTTTCTTACCCCAGCCTATCACTGGAACAGCCTGCAACATGCAGTATCCATCAATATCCTCCTTTGCTTTTCAACGGCAATAGCACTTAAGAACGGTTGTCTCAAGCCCGGGGTCAAATAACTTGGATTCGAGGAAATTTTCGAACTGTCTCACAAACTGAAAGGTGATGATCAACTGACCGTCGAAAGTCAGCGATTCCACCCCGGGTAAGTCGGACGGTGACTGACCTGGAGGATTGATTTGCCCAACTATCTACCCGACCATCTTCCTCAGGCTGACCTTCAACGGGGAATCGTTCGGTCAACTGCGTCCTGAGTATCTCGGCTACCTATGCTTGCTTGAATTCCGCAACCCTACGTTTATACGAATCAACGCTTCTATATTCAATATCACTAGAACGTGAACTGGTACCGAGAGGAATAGAAAATGCAACGGGCTCATCGGAATCAAACCCACCAAAACTCTCGTCAGAGGTTTGCCCGGTTGCCTTCAGGCCATTTCAACGCTGTTCTTTCCGTCAGATTTTGAGTGTCGTTGTGCCAGATTGATCAGAGTATTGAAAGCAGCATTTGAGCAGTGGTTAGCCAAAGACAAAACCCAAATTTAAAACACAGTTGATTCATCAATTCTGCGACGCGCCAGCGGTCCGCTTGGTTCCCAGAAGTGAGTATAAAAATTGGGCGATGAAAATGAACTAAAACATTTAAATGAAATGAAAACATGCATAAAACGGAGCACTAAGTTCATTTTTGCGTCCTTAATCTCGTGAAATCCGACATAGAAGTTACTTCCGCAGGACGTTCAACGGCCATACATCACACTTAGGGCATAAAGAACATTGACAATTTGTGACTTGAACATGTTTCCTGAGAAGGATAGGTTGTTCGAATTACACCACAAAGATGAAACTACAGGGGCATTCCCCGTCGCTGGCGTCCTTGGCAAAATTGCGCATTGCGGCCGCTGCATATACTCAATGCAAGCAGCGACCATTTTATGGAGTCAAACAAAGCCGCCGTGTATTGTTGCATGTGTGATCCTACTAGAACTTTGTGCAGCGGTGTCAATACCTACGGTAAGAACATAATTTGATGATGGAGACAGAATATGTAATTCATCCACGATGTGCGCATTTTTCTAGAAGTAACTGCATGTAAAATTGTGCTCAAGACGCCGTTCTGAACTCATCAACGAGGTTAGTCGCAGGAGCAAAAGATGATCGGGGGGCTGGAATGTGATGATACGGCGAGATCGTTTTAATCTAAGCAAGCTTATAATACGGACACCGGAGTTAAGCTGAGGCAAATAGATTTGGTAAAATGTATGAGTGAAGAGCTGACAGTTGCAAGAAATAAGCCACAATTGCAGGAGGAATTAACGGCAGAGAGCAAGTGATGTCTTCCAATAAAAGCAAGACTCATTTATTGTACTGTGGTTTCTACGGAGAAGACAATAAGCAATTTTGTCCTGCAGTCACAATCGGCTAAAAATACTGGGGAAACTCAAAAGGTTTGCTCATTTTCCTGATGAAAGCGTGTGCTTTGAAAATCAACCACAAACCTCTTCCGGATTTCCTGGAATTTCCTCTAAATCAACACGAATAAATTATTCATGCTCGCCGTCAATTCTTTCCAAACGAACCTATCGGTTCATTCCTGTGATGTTTGCTTTTTCGTCTTCCATCAAAACATTCATCCCTATTCTAATTAGTTTGGACCTCTTCTTTTCATTCAGAGTTTTAAACGACCCCACGAACACCTTTTCTGTTTCGCGACGCTTTGGAAGCTTCACTTGGTCTAACAACCTTCATTACGTTCCATAAATTTGAGTGCATTCGCTGTGAGTGCCAGTATGCAGATAAAAACGGCATTAATTGCTATACCGAGATAATAATAATAATACTGTATATTTCTCGATTTGCGAGAGGCATGCGCATGGCAAGATCAAATTTTTACAAGGATGATGCACAGGAAATGTAGATGATAGAAGTGGAATGGGATAAGATGGCGGGAGCAATAATGAGTTATTGCAGAAGCTCACTGGAAGGTTAAATGAGATGCTGCAAAGCAATAGGGGAATTACAAGTATGCCAGTGAAAAGCAAAAAAGTAGAGAACTCAACTTTTAAGACCGATAAACAGTTTGCCGGGACCGTTTGCAAGTAGCGGACAACGAGTCATTTCGTGTTTAAGTGCACTGAATGTGCTCACTGCTAGCACACAACATGGACGGAGCCCGACGGTGGATATTGATATATGGCTAGAGACACCAAACGTCGGAAGCGTTACATAATGGACGGAAACGTGAAGCTGAAGGGACGACAAGCAGTGGTAATGCGGTACTTGGATAGAAGTGGTGAAAACCAGGCGGAACGTCAGGCAATTTCAATGAGATACGTTGGCGACGTGTACACGAGTGGTGGCTGGATGCGTTACTTGTGGGCCGCACAGATGAAAATAACCGGTAGGCAGCTCGTGACATATCTCAGAGTGTGAACAGTTGGTTCGTGTGCCTATAATTTCTGTCCTTGTCGAAATGCATTGTATTATATTGTATAGACTTTTGCGTACAATAAATAATGTCGCAATTCAGTCCGAAAACTCGAGGGTAAAAATAAAAGAGAAAAAATAAAAAGAAAATATACTCATCACCTCGTGGAAGATATAAAAACCCATCGAGGAATAATTATAGAAAGTCGAAAATGTTGTGCGACATTGGATCATACAATTGCGCTGGTTCTCACTAAAAGATGTGCTAAAGAAGTTTGCTAACTCATTCGATCTCTGTATCCACAGAGAATAAGCCGAACACGCGCTTATTGTGACGTTTCATCCGAGTTCACTAGTCGAATTAATGTTCGTCAGAGGTTCCGCCTCTCATTTGTTTCCGCTTAACGTAGTCAATGAAATGGCCCTGTTTTTAAGTGAGAGCCGTCACACTGATGTGTGCTCAGGCAGAAATCTGTCTGAAGTAGAATTTGCGGACAATCTTGAAACAACCAGTGACCTCGTTCCGGCCATTTGACAGGCGCACATCTGGTGAATTGTCGGCTGCAACGATGGGCAGGTGCTATTACGTTGGTGGACAAAGCCTTCATCCTGCAACTCTTAAGAGGTTTTCACGGATTTGGTGTCTAACACTCGGTCATCTTTACCTAATAGACGGCCTGGTTACCAATTAGCTCGTCCCGTTTTTCGCCGGCATTCTTATGTACTAGCTTCAACCTGGTCTTTCTCACTGTGCTTTTACCCCAATTTAGAGAAGCAACGCAAGGTTAAGACCTCCTTTGCCTTTGCAGTAAGTGGGCCTGCAGCTTGCGTCCATGGACCGTCCTTCGTCATGATGTGGCTCATCATCTATCATCCGTCATTGGCGCCTTCCAGCTCAGCCACATGAATAAACTCATGAATAACACGTCTGAGTCCAGCACTTCATTACTGAATCGACGGGTTTGCCTTTTTTAATCCAACTACTCTTCCGCTGTCGTTCCAAATGGAACTTACGTACCCGGAACCATTTACAAAAAGCCTAATATGAATCCAGTGGTTTTGTTGAAACACTTAAATTCATTCCGGCTACGTTGCCCTGTTATGTCACAAAAAATTGCTCCTACGGCAAATTTAAAGCTGTCAATATCCGTTTCATACATTCATGCTCAACCCACAAAACGTCAGATAATGCCAATAAATTTTGTTTCTATGTTTTATTGTGATATCTTTTGTCATACTTAACTGAGTGAGCCGTACCTGATTGGCAGTTATTTCCGGTAATATCGTCTTGAATAGTGATAAGATCTTCTGTCGTTGGCCAACCATCCCGATGTGCGGTCTGCGTGTAAACGTTCTCGGAGTTTTCGCTGAGACTGGATAATCAACCGCATGGTCTGAATAAGATTGCGGCGCCATGTGAAATTGCAGCCGGCCCAAATAATTGCCGAGATCACTAAATGTTATTGCATAACAGAAAAGTACTTGATTACATTCAACGACAAGCAACTGGGTAACCACAGGCCAACAGATTGGCAGCGTATACTTGGCACAAGGTAAAACTCACCCAGGAAGCCTGAAATACAGAGCAAATCGGCCAAGTGCCGGTGGACTTAAGCCCTCGGGCATATCCTCTGTCTCTGGTCGGTCTTTGACATAGACGGTGGGGATGAGTATACACGTGTAAAATGAACTTAATAATTAACGTAATTGAGAAAAATTATGAGGTCGCATTTATGAACGGTATGCAACCCTATGTTAGGCTGTGCCATTTTGTTATTCTCCGACTGAAAGTTTTTGCCTTCATCTCATAATCCAACCTCAGACGGCGTCTACACCTATACCCTGGGTTTGCATTTACCGCGCTGCTTTGGAGTGGCCTTTCTGTCACATCCTCTGAGTGCTTTTTCAGCCGGCTAAAGTGCGCTGCCGTGAGCCGTGACTGCTCGTTCTGCCTAGACGGCTAAGCGTACAGCTTTCATGACTATTTACGAAGTGTTTAAAAACCATCTTTAATGATGAATAAACTTCGATCACGTGAGGTGAATTGAAGACAACATAATCCTAACTCAAATTGGGGCAGAACTCTACGATTTTCCAGGAGACCCAAAAGCGGGAAGAAATTGGAAGACGCGTCGAGGTATTAGGCCCAGAGTTAGGCAGTCTGAGATACTTCTTTGAGAAGTCTGATAGTCACAGCGACCACCCAAGCCATTAAGCCTCCCCGATTTTCTCCTGCAACCATTCCATTCCTCCGCAACCTCTCATACTCCGCTGAGTCTTTGCGTCCGATGGTCATTCAGTTTTGCCCTGCGAAAGCGCATCAAAAAAGTGGGATATCATCCCGAATGAAGAAAAGCCCGCTTGGCAGTAAGAAAAAATATCTGGATTTCAAAACCAACGGCCCATGCCAGCAATTGGTAAAAGCGGTTATGAAAAGCGTTCTACTACTTCATGTTTCCGCCAACGCCAGCTGCCTTAGAAACCATAATAAAACTTTCGGAACTCAGACAGTCGTTGGAAAACAAAAGACCGCACCAGATGGCTGCCAATGGAACAGCTCACATCAGATTTACTGGGCAGAGAAATGGCCATTAGTCATTGCGAAATCCTTCCGAAAACTTAAATAGGAGTGGTGGTAAACCCTGCTACCATTGTTCATTTCGTTTTATCACTGGACTATCAGAACTCCTCATGACTGGATCTGTCATCCAAAGGAAGAACTGCGAGACATGCCGTGGTCTTGCAGTTTGTTAGCTGGACTATAATATTCTGACCTAAGCACCAACCCACGCTCCTGAAAGATATCGGTTAGGCCATCGGACACTTCAAACACCCAGCTTACGCATAGCTACCATTCAGTTGACTATTGCTGATGGCCAAAGACTTTTTATTTCTCTACATCTCATCCGCCACTGCTACCAGTGCCCTCTCAGATCCTGGTCGGCCGATGTTTCACGAGTTTACGTGCCTCATTGCATGAAGTATCGGAGGTCACCAGTCCGCAACCACCTAAAGCGGCAGCTAAAGTCGAACATATCCATCGTCTCCGAGTTTTAACTTACACGGATTTCTGTAGCTGCTGGGAGCATGACTTTAGTAGTTTTCCTTCAGTGTCTGGCGGGAACCGAGACATTTTGTTTTGGCGAAAACTGCATTTAAAACGTTCATGTATGTAGAAAATCAAGGCCAGCGAAGGAAAAACGGTGCAGTTACCAACGGCCTGCCTCGCTCCGTGGAAAAAGGAAAACAGCGATGTGCCAAGACATAACGCTAAGCTGGTACTGAGGCTAGGAAAAAGTCAACATTCTGTATCCACCCGTTACCTTCCCAGTTTACGGGGAACCCTCGGGGACAATCCCAGTATTGCGTCCAGTCAGACCTACGCGATTCTGGTTCACAGGTCATGCCAAATAACTTTGCTCGCTCACCTATTTACCCCTATCTGCCCGAACTCCAATCATCCCGCCAAACATATCTGTCATGCCCTATTATTCAGATGATACAACGTTCCCACGACCACTGTTGAAGGTTAAATCCATCTTACAATCTGCAGTGTGGATGCATAATAAAACCCTGAAAATTTAGCTTCCTGATCCGTTTCTCTCTTTTCAATTCATTACACTTACAGCTCTAATCACCCAACTTCCCTGTACAGCTCCACTTACTACGCGGGCTCAGCAGAGCAAGGACAAGCTAATCGGGATTTACACCATCTGCTTCGTGGAATTCATAAGCCTAGGATCCTCGAGTACCGATGGCAAATAAAGGGTGATTTTGACCCAATAACTTTAGTTGGACGGGATATTCGCCTGGTAGAATCATCCTGCTGTAGCCATCCCGCTTAACCTGCAGCTCTGATAAAAACCCAGCCACAAAATTCCATGCTTTCTTGTGATATTCCAATTAACCTGTCTTCCTACGATGGAAATGTAGAACCCTCAAGACCCGGGAAAACTAGAACCCATCATCAGCCCACGGAGCCTACCTAAAGCGCTCTGATTCTTTTGATTTGGATGGTGCATGTTAAAGCTGTTCACCGCGTAAACCCAAGGTATTATCTTACTATTTTTACCGGACATACAAGAACATTTACCAGTTCTACCACCACTGCGCGCAATATTTCATTCTCTGTACTCCATTTTACCTCTCTGTTTACTGTCGCATCCGCCGAAAGCCTAAGTTGGAGTTCCTTCCGACAGGCATTCATCTACACTTTTACATTCCAGGTGGACGTGTCCGCACTGATGTCACTCCATGGGTTCACTAGCCAGGCTATAGAGGCCGCTTTGAAGGGGGACGCTTTTGTTATCTTGCGTTTCGCGTCAGCGTCACGTGAAGGCTGCCCGCAGGAGAACTGTTTCGAAGACGAGGTCGTGCAATTTGGTAATGAATACTGACCTGCCATTGGAAGGCTATTTCTCTAGAGGACGGTGCTCCACTAGCAGAACTGCCCCCATCACTGTCGTGGACCATCTATGGTAAGCAAACATCCGTGGTAAAATTCAAGCAGTTAATTGGCTACTCTGCAAGCCTAAATTACATGGAACGCTGTGATTCGCTGAAATTAGATCCCTTGTGGATCCAACGCATAAGAGTAAACCTGATACTTTTTAACAATATTATCACAGGGGACAGCTGCGTTTATGCACCTCGTGTTAGAAACCCAATCCCGTACGCCCTCCGAAATGCGGATTCTATTATAATCCTCCCTGTTCCAAAGAATTCCGCTATAGCCAAATTCTTTATTGTTAGATAATCGCCACTATGGAATAAACTCCCACATCAGCTGCGCATTCTGTCACCATTATTTATTGCATTTTAAAACGAAGTACGTAATTAGTTACCGTGCCCTTTCTCATTAATCTGTACCACCAACACTCACTTGGGGATCGAGCATATGAAACTGGATTGGGCTTCTGAAAAATGCATTGATGTCACCTTTTCGTTCATTGCTGAAAGGAAAGTAAATCTCCCTTTTAATGTCATTAGGAATCAACTTAGTCTCACTTCAAACAGAGCTCCGACACCAGCGCATGCTACTTAGTTACGTGTGATTCCAAGTCGGATGCATCTCACCGTTCCTCTGCCTGAAAAACGGTACCAATCGCTCAATAGTCTGACTTTATATCCATAAAACTTATCGTTCTAACTGCGTATAGGGTAGCTCACCCATAGCCCTCTCCCACCCACCCACCTTACTAATCACAACATCGTCGTCAACACGGTGTGGCAACCATAACCTGCAACCATCATCCAAAAAAAACATTCACTATTACCCGCACCCTTACTCTTCATTAGCTCTTCTCTTCATGCAAATGACTGGCCTGTAGAAATCACCATGTTTCTGAAGAACCGGAAAGGTACCCTCCAGACGAAATAAAGCAAACCCCTTGGATTCTATCTTTGACATACCTCATCGACATCAGTCCATTTCGGCCAATTCAGACCTCAAACTATCGCCGCGAATATAGAGTCCTATGTGGTGTCTTCTCTCCCCATGGTGACCGTTTGCATCTACCATTCCCACTGGTTCCTGACCATTGCTTTTTTCGAAAGGCACGGCTCCCTAGAGTGAAATATTATCCTTGATTACCAAGTAGAATTTAGTCAATCCCTAGTGCATCTATCTTTGTAGTTCGATCATTATTTATATCAGCAGCAGTTATTTCCTGTCCGTCCTATTAAATACCGGCTCATTCTCTTTATTCACAGTGTAGACGATTTTACCAAATACCGGTTAATTCTGTTTATTCATAGCACAGACGATCCACACATTAGATTAGCCAGCCCACCTATTTAAAAATATACATATATTTATGTCTATAAAAAAGAAAACCCAGATTCCTCAGTCGCCGTCAATATATTTTGAATTGCAACATGCGCCCTAGACACTTTTTTCTCTGGGCTGATAGTAAAATGGATCTCTTCTCAATCTGCAGCTGGAAGCTAAACCAGACTGCCATCCGTCCTTTTTCTCTCTTCTATGCCTTGTTGTCCTGTTTGGAAAGAAACAATTACCCCATGCTCCAGGGATTAACGGATCCTGCAGAAACGATTGCATCCTCTACCCTACCGTGCTGGAATTCGTTCCGCTACACCACCGGTACGCCGGCGTTACCACAATAGTGCGTGGCGCGGTCATATCCACCGCTTTGGACGGTGTACATCGGGTGGGCAGCTGGGCTGCAGCGGTGGTCCGGTGCAACTAGGTTGGCGGATTACACCTCCTGCGTTCACCCTCAAACTGTGTTTTCAGGTTGGGTGGCCAGCTCTCGGTCAGCCCCACCCATTAGCGCTGTTGTGGTGAACAGCGCTGTAGCTCATAAGCTCACGTGGACCACTTTGTACTGGCTTCCTCTTGCTCCCTCCCAAAATTCTTCTGCCAAATCCATACAAAACCGACTCACGAATGAACAGTATTTTTATTGGCATCTGATATAAACTGACGTTCACAATGCATATTGACATCAACCTTTATTCTCGACTGCGGAATATGGCAATAGACCGATGCTCCTGGTAACAGTTCTCCGCACGAGTCCATGGAGTGTCGCCTCATTTGACCCCGGTTCTCCTTCTTTTCCTACACCACCTTCATCTCTGGACCAAGCCGAAATTTGTGAACTCAGAATTGCTTGAAATAAACCTCATGTATTACGATCGCAAAATTCCCGTCCATTGTCGCCGCTTTCCTTGCTTAACGGACTGTGCCCCCAGAATTTTCGAGTTTTATACTGCCTTTTTTAATATTCAGTCTGGTTTTCACTCATCTTCATTTCGTTATCACATCCATACTGATCCTCTTCTACACCATATAACTCTCTTGATTATCGAGTATCCCGGCCAACAGGCGGCAGCAGCCGTTGCCCTCCAGCCATATTTTGCGCCCGCGATGCGCACCTTCCCACATTCAAACATAGTATCACTCGCAGTACGGGACTGGAAATCAGCCACAGAAAATTCTTTGCGAACCATTATCTAGCTTTGATTTAAAGCCCCCTGCTCGGGAAATCACTGCCTGTTATGATCTCGTGAGCGAACCACATTGCATCGTAAGTTTGGTTTCCGTTTTCCGTGTCTGCACTGTGCCTTCTTGGCCCAAATTCGATCTTATCTTGCGCATGACTCTCGTATGTCCAGACATACAAAAACAAACAAACCTTCCAAATTACTAGAGGTCGCTCTCACCCCCTCTCCCTTCGATTTATATTGCCCGTATTTCCTGTGCATCACCTATGTAAAAAATTGATCTTGTCTTGCGCATGCATCTCGCAAACCGAGAAATATACATTAGGATTATTTTTATAGGAATGCACCCAGTCGTTTATTTTTCAAGTTTAAACATCGCCGTAGATCTGCGCCCTCAGATACCCCTTTCAGACCTTTTTCCCAGTCGGAAAAATTTACCATTTTTTTCTGGACACCTTGCTTGAACCCAACCTCGCGTAACAATTCCACTCGCGTAGCTCCGACACGACGTGCTACTATACGCGGATATAGTGTAAACCGTCAACTCTTTCTTCCTATTAATTCCTTTTCACGATTAACTGCACTCAGTAGACTGTCCAATTATTCGCTTGTCTACCGGTCCACCCACTTGTCGACATTGTCCTGTCGCCCAAAATCACAGTGACACCTAGAATGGTCCATAGTCTTGCCATATCGTCGCATTTCCGCAGTTGCCGACCATCCTTCGTAGAGGCCTTCGGAATTAGCTTCGCTTTATAGTCTCACTTAGTAAATTATTACTCATGAACGTTTTAGACATAGATGGGGCCCTCCTTCACCACATAAACTATCGGAGTTTCCCTTCTGCTGGACTATATTGCAATTTATCTCTGACTGTCACCATGCTAGTATTGGTATATTTTCAGTTTAGATATCTCCTCATCAGATCGGTCAAAGTCTCCTCGGCCGGTTTTCTTTCATGATTTGCGACAACTATTGGCACCCCCAGCTGTATCCTTCCTCACACAAATATACAGCTATACGTTTCATCCCAATTTGTTGAAATGGCGGTCCCTAGGCCTAAATGTGCCAAGATCATAGCTGTTAGACGCAGCGTGTCCATACCCTTACACTGCTGGTCGCTTATCAAGAGTGCGATGGATTTTACTGTCTTGGACAGTTGTAGCTTGACCCGTCGCGTTGTGGCACCCTGGATTTCTGCCGAGTCTTTGCGCCTTCTGGACGCACGTTAATCCGTCCCGGCTGGCAGCAGATACAATGAGGCACGGTTGGTAACGATTTTGCTTGCGGATAGCGGGACCTGCGGGTCTGAAAGATCGTTGGAGATGGATAGTGCCACAAGCTATTTTAGCTCGCTCGAGCTGCCTGCACGAAAGACTTAGGTCTAGGCTGAACGCAGATGAAGGTGATGGTTCGTCCATCCACAACCTTTAGCGTCGCCTTTTAAGCAGGGCAGATCGCTTTCAGGCCCAGTTTAGCCAACTCTCAGTATCGGGCACTCCCACAAATATTCCGGCAAGTATGCAGCGGTCTGCTACAACAGATCGACCAACTAAAACCGAGATTCACAAGGAAATGCAAGTCTTACAACGCCATAAAAGGCCCAGCTCTCATGGTTCTTCTCCAGGTCTATTTAAAGATGAGAGATTTTAACTGGCCAAAGAATTTTATGCATTTTTTCGACGATCTGGAACTTTGAAACGGTCTCCTCTTTAGAGGAGCCGTTATTGTCCCCATCTTCACAAGCGGCTTTCGCAGTGACTACAATGACCGTTGGGTTTTAACTTTCGTACTGCGCTGATTGTCCTTCTCGTTGTCCTCTGTGTGCTTAGAAATAGGTGACTAAATTCTTGTCGCTATCTTGAAATTATCACTAGTCGGAGTCGGTGGTAATGAAAACACTACCCTTGTGAAAACCTACATTACCGGTGAACTTGAAAAGAAAACTGTTGCCACACTCTGTGTTGGGGTGCACCCTTTGGATATTCACACTACTTTGGGGAAATAAGTTTTAACTTATGAGATGCAGTCGGACACGAAAAATTTGGTGAACTTCGCGGAGTTTACTGTATCCAAGGGCAGAGTGCAATTATCACGTTTGATGTGACCATTACCGTGACCAACAAAAGCGTATCCAACTGGCATCGCGATCTTGTGCGTGTTTGTGGAAACGTCCCAATAGTCCTCCGTGGGAAAAGTTGATCCTCAGGACCGAAAACTGAAGGCAAAATCAATCACCTTCCGCCGAAAAATAATATACAGTATTAGGATATCTCTTCAAAATCGAATGATAACCACGAGAAGCGGTTTCTTTGGCTTGCGCGAAACCTGGTGGGTTATCCAAATTTGTAGTTTTCAGAAATGTTTCTCATGCGACCTCCGGAACTTACTATGGATGATAACTTGGCAATGCAATGGGAAGTAGAGATTCAGAAGGTCGCGGAGGCACCGCTGCCGGATGAAAACAAAGGTCACGTTTAATGTCATGGGAGCTTGAACTAATTATCTCGTTTCATAAATATTTTTATATGGAAACCAAATCGATGTCCTCGAGGGATGCATACATATACCAAAATGCTAATGGTGCCAAAGCTTCGTAGGTTATACAACAAGCATCAAGGGCAAGCTCGTGAGGAATAGGCTGGGTTTCGTGTTGGTCATAGATGCATCAATCACATGTTCACACTCCGACAGCAACTGGAGCGCTATTTCACCTTCAGATGCCGACGATCATTGTGGTCTTGGATATTCGGGCAGCCTCGGACTCTGTTGATAGGTTTGTACTTTGGCACTGTTTGATAAGTAACTGGGAGCCTAAGAACTATGCGTCGGTCTTTAAACTGGTGTACCGCCACATATCAGGTGAGGGTAAGGCTTATTGCAATCTTTGCCACCTTCGGCCTCTACAGAGAAGTACTGCAAGGCTGCCCTATATCCTCAGTTCTACTCAACTTTGCCATAGAGGATGTTCTACAGGCCGATTTTCCCTGTCTCTGACTGCGAAGTTGAACTCCACCCAGAAAGCAGTTTTCAGTAAGGGCGTGTCGATAATGTCGCGTTGCTAAGCATCGACGGCGGGCAATTTGATGCGCATTAGACAGCTGGACAATTGAGGTCTCTAGGCATGGTATGTGATTTGTATCTTCAAAATTCAAGGTAATTCCACAAGACCGCCTACACATCCTTTGTGGCAATCGGTTGAAGGTGGTCAATAGCTTCAAGTATCTCGGGAGCCTGATCACCCCTGTGGGTAGTGATGGCTAGAAGATTGCATCAAAAATTGCGAAGGTCAGAGCAGCCTTCGTGAACCTGCGTCACTTTTGGCGCCGCTGCGCGCGTGGGGGTATATAATGTCACCATTCGTAGTGCTCTGCTTCCAGTTGAGATGTTTGGCCTGTTGGCATTGAATATGCTCAATGGTTCGCCGTTTTCGATCACCAACACTCCCAAAGCATTGCTCGTGTCCGGTGCAAAAACTGAATGAAAGTTGGCGAGGTACGCCGTCGCTCGTTCGGTGAAGACAGTCATCCTCCGACTCAGGTAATGATAGTGACGAAACTTCCACGTTGAAAAGTCGCTCCTGTGAAGCTAAAAGGAATTGTTATGAAAATGGAATGAATATGATATTGCGCGTTTTATGGAAATTATGAAAGTAGTAATCTCGTGAACCTAATTATTGTTTAAACGGACGATTTTTGGTATAAATTCATGTTAAACCGGAAACCACGTCAGTTGCGTTCTCATGGCTGCCATGGCTGTTCGTGCGGACGCAACTGCTGCCCGTATAGACGATTCAGAAGCTTTTAGCCGCTACGTTCGCTGTTTTTATGCTAGTGTTTCCGATTTTGAATGTGACGTCGTAGAAATCAAAGCGGTCGTCGGTAAGTCTGTTACCTTTTCAAGTGATATTTATTTGCAGATTTCCAAATGTTAACTGCCCAGCATTCGTCACGCTGCGTGCAGCTAGCAGGCAATACCAGGTGGTAGGAAGTTGTATGCAACACATTCATTCCTTCCATCGGTCTCATGACCGTTATTACGCGCGCAATCGTAAGCTAACCTCAGGGCAGGAAGCGCACGTAATCAGCGTAATGGAAATTTCCGGAAATGGTGGAGAGGTTTGTCGATATGCGCGGGATAAGTTTAACCGTCTAGTTACTGTTCGGGATATTAACAGTCTTAGGAGCAAGCTCCGGTTAGTGGATGACCGGAACGACGTCGTTCGCGTAAAAGACTGATTGCGCGGGCAAGGCAATCTTGGGTTACTCAAACGGGAGTGGGTGCAATGCGACGTATGCTGACGTTGGATTTACTCGCATTGCGCCAACTACCTGGGCCAAGAGGTCTTCATCTGTGTGCATTGTCTATCAGCAAAAGGTAAGTAATATTAATACTAATATTCGCCATTTCCATTAAAGGTAGACCTGAAGAGCCCAAGACGACGTAGGACGGGCGAAGAGGATGAACAGGACCCGGAGGCCCACGGAAGACGATGGAGGTGCAAGGAAAAAGGACCGCAGGAGAAACGGGATTGACGTGAACGCCACCATGGCACCTTTGGGGCCACCACTAAGTGATTACTGGCACCCATTTCAAAAATCGGTTAATTCTGCTGACTTTAATGTGTGCATTGGGTTTTTGGTACGTGAGTCTTCTTTTGCGTGCGCAACAAAGGTTGGGGTTTCGGTGCTTATTCGTTTAGCGGTAGTGAAACTAGTCCACTATACGCACGCAAATGTTAGCAGTGTATGCTGAGGCAGACGTAGGCATGCGTTGGTCTAAGGATGCTTATAAGTGTTGTTAGCCACATATACCTGACGAAAGACAGACACGGCCGGGGCTGCCATAGGGGTCGTACGTTTTCCCGTCGGGCCTTTGAGGGTAGCATAACTACCATACGGGGCAAATTGCAATATGTGAATATATCGTACTACTAAGGGGTAAACGGATATATGCATATATTTTCAGATTAGGAAATCATTACATGCGTCGACATTAATTGCTATACCGAGATAATAATAATAATACTGTATATTTCTCGATTTGCGAGAGGCATGCGCATGGCAAGATCAAATTTTTACAAGGATGATGCACAGGAAATGTAGATGATAGAAGTGGAATTGAATAAGATGTCGGGAGCAACAATGAGTTTTCTAAAGGCTCACTGGGATATTAATTGAGATGCTGCAAAGCAATGGGGGAATGACAAGCATGCCAGTGAAAAGCAAAATGTAGAGAACTCAATTTTTAAGACCGATAAATAGTTTGCCGGGACCGTTTGCAAGTAGCGGACAACGAGTCATTTCGTGTTTAAGTGCACTAAATGTGCTCACTGCTGGCACACAACATGGACGGAGCCCGACGGTGGATATTGATATATGGCTAGAGACACCAAACGTCGGAAGCGTTACATAATGGGCGGAAACGTGAAGCTGAAGGGACGACAAGCAGTGGTAATGCGGTACTTGGATAGAAGTGGTGAAAACCAGGCGGAACGTCTGGCAAATTGGATGAGATACGTAGCTGACAACAAATGGCCAAAAAATGTGGAAAAAGATTGTCTCAAAGTATCTGGAGGAAATTTGTGAAGCTTTGGATACGCATCTCGAAGGATATTGATAATATCTACATACGGATGGTGGTAAGGTTTACCGAGAGGCTCGTCAGATAAGGGAGGTTATGTGTATGAACACTCCTTAAATACAATAACCAAGAATGTCGTCTATGCTGTCATTTGCATTGTCGCATCTTTTGATCTTAGTCAGCAGTACGGGTGGGGGATATGAGGCGCGTAAGCCGTTCCGGAGACAGCAGCAATCGCAATTTTAATCGATCTCAGAAATGCGAGTTGAGATATTCAGTGCGATAATCCGCGTAGTTAACGTTGACCGGGCCAGAACTGGAGCGCCAGTTCTAGCTAACAGGAATGATACGGTAGCAGATTCGGAATCGCCAGTAAGAGGACAGAAGCGTTAGCAGAACGTCTGCTGCGGATGCGACATCTGAAACGCAAGAGAGAAGTAGTTTGGCTTGGGTGCCACCTTGGGGTTATGGTGATTATTGGATCGCGAAAACATACCTACACCATAGTGCATCTATTCCGTAAAGTGTGGTAACTAAAATGAGCAACGGTAGCAGTTTTAGGCGTAGATGAATGTTAGGGGCTGCCAAGAACGACCTACTCAGCTCCGCCAAGTCAGTGAAGAGGATAAGATGGCAAGGAGAGCGAGAGGTACACAGGCTGGTGTTAGAAATCACAGGATGTGATCAGAGCATGGATCCTACAATAAGTACGCTGACATTTTCGTCCACCCACATTGGGAGAATTTTGAGAGTTAATTGCTCAGGCCATTGGTGAAGAGGGTACATCACTACAAGGGAGGTCAAAAATTACATTATTGGGGACGTGTGATAAAGTGAAGTTAGCGGTGAGGCCAAATCCCTGATGGTGATCTCAGCAAAGAATCGGTCACGAACTAAAATTCTATCCCATGTTCGTAGGCCTCGTCTAGTCCAATGTTAGCTCGTGTCAGGTTAATTAAGAACTGGACATCCAATAACTTTGCCAGATGGGCTTTGAACTGGGCTAAATTTGGGCACGACCGCAAGGAACTAGGGAGTTTGTTCCTTAGTCGCGAACCGTCACCAGCCGGTTGAACCTTTCCCTGGCTTGTCGACGGATATCTCCGGCATTGCCGAAAATTCCCATTATGCTCCTTACGTGCGACTCCTGCCCTGCGGTTGACTTACGATTGCCCTCGTAATATTGGTCCTAAGATTGTAACGGAACATGGATTTGTTGCTCCGGATAGCTTGTTTAACCAAACGTTGACCGCCAAGCGCAGTCGCCATTTGTGCATCGCTCACGCACGCTCCGCTTGCACGCTCTCGATAAGATATGCTCAGCCTGCTAACGCTTCCCATTATCTTTTCCTCGCACCAGTTAAGTGTCAGGGTCGCCGGGATTGCAGTCGCACGGAGCCGAGTAAGAGCGATGCACAAGTGGGCACAAAGGCTAAGGACAGGCAAAGGTAATAGGATATTCGCGTTGGGACAATCGATTTTACAAGATCCACGGAAGGAATGACTGTGTCGCAAAAAACATCCGAACACCTTGTAATGCCTAATGACCACAGGCAACACGACGAAGGCCGGGCAATTTATATTTGGAAGTCTGCGAGTGAATATTACTTGAAAAGATAACAGACTTACCGACGACCGCGTTGCCGTCTGCGACCTTTGCGGACGCAACAATATTTGATATGATAATAGAGAAAAGAAGAGGGAAAACAACGAGGATGCACTCGGAGCTTATTCTCCGAGCTACCACTGTGATACTTACAAAATGACGTTAGCGTTTTACGCTGGAAAACTCAAAATGCTGGAAAAACTTGAGTAGCATTAAGGGATAAAAAGTGAGAAATTATCTGAATCACTATGCAGACAGCAGTCGCGTCCGCAAGAACAGCCATTGCAGCCATGAGAGTGCAACTGACGTGGTTTCCGGTAGAACACCTATTTATACCCACAATCGTCCGTTTAAACAATAAACAACTCGACGAGATTGACATTTTTACAATTTCCGAAAAATGTACACTAGTATTAGGATGTTGCAACATCCTAATTTCATTCCCCTGACAAATACCATTTGGCCGCACAGGAGCGACTTTTCAAGGTGGAAACCTCGTCATTATCGATTTCGAAATAACGAGAAATATAAATTCCTGTCCTTTGAGATCCAGTGCGGGGACGACTTACATTTTCTGTCTCCTCGTTTATTTCTCGTGAATCGATAATTATGATCTTTAAATTATCACAGGTGCTTTATCCGGGGAGGGATAGAAGTTCGCATGATCGCCCTATCCAGATTAACATTTTCTTAATTTCCGAAAAATGCCCAATAACATATTCATTCCATTTCCATAACAATTCTTTTTTAGCTTCACAAGAGCGACTTTTCAACGTGGACCTTTCGTCACTAACCCTCCATCCACTTGGTGGTGAATGGCAACTGGTTGTGTTCTGGCTGGTTACCAAACCTGATCTAACGAGATCTGGTATGCTCCATGTCACTCCTAGCTTTAGGATCACGGTTGCTGTTCCCTCCATTCGTGCACTTTGTCTCAGCGGCTATGGGGCATACCTCTTCCATTCTATTCATGCCCCAAGCGTGTCATAAAATTGCATTGTTTTCATTATCTTTGTTTTATATTGTATTGTTGAAATCTTGAATTAGTATTACTATGCCTCCTGTTTCAGTAAGACTTCCTTTGGCATGTGGTTCCAAATTTGGCTGATGTTCTGTTTTTCCTTGCCGAAACTGTTGCACGGCGAGAGCACATGGGATTATCTTGTTTTGTCACAAAAATGGCCCGTCACCTATTGCTTATGGTTTCAGGTCAGTTCACTCTATATTAAGAATATGGCCAAGTCCTCCACGGGTCAATGGCAACACAGGCGTTCCATATGTTTATTCTGCATATGGATGTTTCTTTTTCGAGTTATTTTTAATTTCATGTGCTGTTTTCTAAACGTGCTTGATCCAACAAACCGTTAGCTTTTGTCGACAGGAAAAAACCACGGAAGCCCTGAATTCATCGGCAATAGCCACGCAGGACTCTGCTACGAGGTTTATAAGCCTCAGAAATGATGGACATGCCTGACTTTAGTTCTTTGTTAGGGATTCGTAGTTCCGTCCTCCCGGATGCAACTTTCAACGAGACGTACATGACTTTTAGACGTCAACTAACCAGGAGCCTGAGAAACGACCGCGAGCAGTGGTGCATAGGGAAATGGAAAAGACTGCAGCTGTCGTCAGTAGTCGCAACATCTAACGAATTAGGAGTAATGGTCCACGAAATTCGAGCGTAAGCGAAGTGATTAAGGAATCTGATGGGACTTCGGGTGACTCAGGATCGTCGGCTGGTGCGTTGTGGAGAACACTTTAGGGCGCAGCTTAGTTGGCCCACAGCCACAGTGAGCTCTCTATTTTTGTGACTTGATCCAAGGAAGTACCAGTTCTCCATCCGAAATGGAGGTTATCAGGGAGATAGGTTTTCTTAAACTGCATAAGAAGTCTAGACCAGATGGACTGTGGCCATCTTTCTCCAAGGTTAGTGTTGAAGTGTTAACGTCGGAATTAATGAAATATCTGGGACCAGTCTCGGAAAAGGAGTTTTCTAAGGACATGTGGATTTGTGATTGTACCGATTGATGGATCCTCATGTGAATATCACAGAGCAATTTGTTCAGTAAACATTACTCGTGGACATTGTCCTGCGCGGATTATCTGGCATCCGCGATAGGTGATTGTGTGAGAACCAAGTCGGTTTCCGTCCCGGTCGAGATTGTATGGACCAGGTTTTCACTTCGCAACAGACTTTCAAAAATAGGCACGCGTTCCGTAGACTCACGATTTCTGTCTTTCCTGATTTGAAAGCAGCATTCGACTATGTTTATGGTGCAGTTACGCGGGGCTGCCTGCTACTGGAGGATGTGCCAGGGAAACTCATTTAACATATCCGGTCTCTGTATGCTAGCAACGGAAGTCGAGTTCGCGCTTAGGACAATGTTTCGCTGGTGTTCCTTACGAGAAATGGTGTTCGTCGTAGTTGCCACCTCTCGTCATTTTCCTTTTAACTTTGTTATTAAAATGGTTATTGAGATTGATGGCATTGGTATTTGCTCAAACATAAATTTGTCTGACTTGGAATATGCGGGTGGTGTTGTGCTACTGAGTAGAGGTCGCCTGAGTCATAGTGTAGGTATGTGTATCATTCGTTTTGAATATTTGAAGTGTAGAATACTGCTGCAGGACTTGTTTTTTCAGGGACACAGCTGGATGAGGTGGGTAGATTTAATTGCTTGAATAGTTGTATCTCATCTGGTGGTTGCTTATCAGATGAAGTATGTTCGCGGATATGGAAGGCTTGATTGGCATTTATCAATTCGGGACAGCTGTGGAGTGGGTACGACATTCCGTTATCGATTAACGGCTGATTTTGCGCGGTAACAGTGAGGTCCGTGTAGCCGTTGTTCCCAACCATGGCCGCTGAGAACAAATGTGCGACCACTTTTGGTATCTGAACACCGTTGTGTTCGCAGTATTGGTAGAATTTGGCGGGAGAAGTTTGTGCGTAAGGTACTGGGATTTAATATTTCAAAATGATACTGAATCAAAGTGAATTAAGATGTTTGGGATACGTTTCGCGCATGTCCACAGAATGCCTGCTTCGTTGTGCGCTGTTCACTGAGGCAGTTCGAGGTTGACAGTTGATGAGATGGGAAAAAGTATGAAAACTTTAACAAGTGGACTAGCTCGCATGGGTGCAGTTAGGCTACCGGACTGGGGTCCACGATATCCCCCGAAGCGATAATTTTAAAGGGCTTAAGACTTGTGTGTGTTGTGCTCCGTGAGTTCCTGTGCCCTGTTTGTTTGTCATCCTTGGGGCAATCGGACAAAACAGCGTCTCATCGTGCGTTTCGCTGCTGGTAGTTTAATTAATAAATAACTTTGTACTGAATAGCTGTAAGATTCTTTAAACTGATTGTAACTTTGTTCTATTTTTTCCACAGTGTACTCTACCTCAGCCGACAGATTTTGTGATCCATGGATTATGGTAGGTCTGTTATCAGTTGATTTTTCAATCGTCATATGTCATTTGCAATGAAAATAGTAGAAACAAAGTAAACTTTAATGAGGTTTTTGCAAACCTGATCCTGGCACATTCACTAGGACTAAGGCGATTGAATTGGAGTTTTATAGTTGTAAGAACTGAGCTGATGTGATCTGGTCTAAACCATATTAAACGAAATCCGTAAAGAGTTACTCAAAGTCAATCGGTGTTCCAAGTTAGTTCAAATCGGTTGTTGTTCCATGCATGAATTTTGGCTTTTAAACGCGTCTATGGATGAATCTGTCACAACGAGACTTTACCTTGACGTGGTGTGACGGCTTGCGTGCCTCCATGATCCAACG
This sequence comes from Fasciolopsis buskii, assembly GCA_008360955.1. Lineage (NCBI taxonomy): Eukaryota > Metazoa > Platyhelminthes > Trematoda > Plagiorchiida > Fasciolidae > Fasciolopsis > Fasciolopsis buskii. Next base: position 93,715 of record LUCM01009570.1, read on the forward strand.
AGCTATACAGGATGGCTTATCTCAAGCCGAAGATCCAATCATGCCTGGAAGGTCAGTGGGTTGAGGCCTGACGAAGTAGTCTCCTGGTCCTCCAAGTTGGGGGTTGATCTGAGTTATCAGCTCAGTCGTAAAAAACGAGTGGAAGACTGATCCAAGTAGGTGGGCACCCACTCAGCTATTCCCCGCTACCTTGCGGCCAGGTTCTTGTCAGAACCAAAGGCTTTGGTTGAGAACCCTAATCGTTCTTCTGCTTAGCGGCTGGACTCCCTAGCAGCACTCGTCCATTATTNAACATAAACAACCATCCAGTCTGCCTTCAACTGGATACTGCGCTAGACATATCAGTCTTATCCAAATCAACTTGGCATGACATTGGTAAGCCGCCTATCCAACCCACTTCAATCACAGCTACAACTGCCTGTGGCGGTGCTTTGGATTTAGCGGGACAGCTCCAGTGTACGGTCAAACACAACGACAAACTGGTATCGACGCTATGCAATGTGGCAAAATCTGACATCAACCTGCTTGGCGCTGACTGGCTAGATGAATTGGGCCTCAGCGATTTGCCGATAGACAACTTCTGCAAACCCACTCAGAAGTCCCGGCAGCACACGCGCTCGCCTCCAAACCATCCTCGCTCAAACGGTCAGTCGGAGAAACTCGTCGGTACACTCAAACGACCTCTGCTCAAGCCGCAAGGGGAAGGAGCAGCGAAGAAAGATTTGCAAAATTTCCTCACAACTACAAACCCAAACACACCGAGAGGTATCTCTATAGCTGAAATGTCAATGAGCCGAAGGCTGAAAACCATCTGCGATGCTTTATCGCCGAGTTGGTCAACTTATCCCAGCGTGCCGAAAGACATCCTGACCATGTCTTCCAGGCTGGACGGAGGGAGTCATTCTACGTAAAAAACGGATCCCGATTGTATGAGGTCGCTTTTGCGGCCGGAACTTGGATTAGACAAAGAAACCAAACAAGAAAACGCTGCGTGTACTCCCCGGTGAACACCGACACGAAAGTCCCCCTCGAAATGCTTCTAGACACGTTCTGATTGATGAATACGTCAGCGTCACCCAACACAAGAAATATACACCTGCTCCCGTCGATTGTCTGAACGTCCACGGCGACAAACGAGGCAATTCTAGGTAAATCCAAAGGACGCTGCGTACCAGCAACGTTTCTCTAAATAAAAGGGGGAGATGTTATGGTCGATGACCATTCCTAGAATTGTATTAGGAGTGGATAGGATTTCTGTTGGATAGACTGCAAATTTTCAGACCACCGTCTCCATCCGGACTACCGCAAACCGTCTTAGCTGCTCCGTCGATTAACTACATAACACTAATCTTGTGATCAATTCAGGTCTCCGATATCCTCACATGGACCAGTGGAAAGGAAACAGCTGAGAACAATTTTTCTGTAGGCTGACTCTAATTCTGTCTCGATAACTGCAATGCCGCTACCGGCCACGAACTTACCACTATTTGTGGGTTGCAATTCTCCCTTTAACTTTCCGTACCCGTACCGGCCCCACACTTACCGTACGTCACTCGTCCCATTCCTCATCAACCTAGGTACGCTTCACCCTCTGTATCGGCCACCTGTCCGTTATTGGACATTATTTCTTAGTGCACGTCTTCCGCCATTCACAGTCTCTCAAAGATCGCAGAACTTGCGACTGGAAAAACCTGCCTTCCGATTTGACCTTACCATATAGAAACAGCGATGATCATTTAGGGCAATTTCTTGCCTCAATCTCACGTCACGTCACAGCTACTACTAGATGCTCCCTTTGCTGTCGACCAAATTTAAAGCAACCTCCGCAACCATATACTTTCACGAAATGGGTAAACACTTACGCACCTCTCCAAATTCCGAAAGAAAATAAAAGGCTGGTCGTTCCTTACCCAAAAACGCTCACAGGAAGGAAGACTCAACCCTTTTCATATGCACATGGTTTTTGGCTAACAGATTTATTTTTATAAAAACCTCCAGATTTTCCCCAATCTGAAGCAAATTTAACAATCGAAAATGGTCGGTGGAATCTTCCATTGATCAATCCAATTTTTTCAGTTTCTGTCGCACCAAACGTGATGGAGGGTGGCTCGACTAAAGAAAGCCCCGAATTTCTGGCCAAATCGTTGATCCCAATGTGTTACTCTCTCCGAAAAATACCGGAGTCAGTGCTGACGTACCAGAAGAATTTAAGAGGAACGACCAAAATTCTTGCCGCTCAGATTTGCGCTGTCCACAGACCTAGCCCAGTGCCGACGTCTACATTCACGTAATCTTGAGGCTCCAAAATAGCATCAGTCTGAATCACAGTTAGCCCTCTAAACTGCAGTAAATTTTTCCCTATCCTAAGCCCCAAGTAGTCGCTTGCAGTATATTATAATATTTGTATATTTTTCGATGTGAGAGAGGCGTGCGCAAGGCAAGATCAAATTTGTACATAAAGGATGAAGATAAAACTTAAATAAAGGAAATCAGAAGAGATATGGGGATATATGGGCAAGATTACTCGGGAGGCGCGAGCAGAATCTTTAAAGCAATACGCAATGCACAAGTATGCGGGACGAAAACCAGTTCTGGAAAAACTTTCTTGCAAGATTATACGGAGTATTGGGAATGAAAGTTATTTCGTGTTTAAGCAAACTAAATATGCATGTCGCGAGCACAACACTCAAAAAGACCTCAATGGCGGATTTCGAGGTATGGCAGAGATGCGAAAGCAAAGGGCGAACGTGATGGACAGAAAAGCTGAGCCGATGAGATGAACATCAGCAGGGACATGATAATTGGATGGAAATTAATCAAAATCAGATACCGTGCAATGTGAATAAGGGCCGAAAGAATGCTGAAGAAGGCGTAGATATACTATCAAGTCTGTTGAACTATCTAGAGAGCAGGATTTTACGAAATGTATTGCAGAGTGAAATTATGAGGCTCTCAGGACTGCCGATGTTATCCTTATGCGGCTGACGGCAAACTGGACTGATATTTTCAATGGAGGAGAAAAAGTTTGTGTGCGAAGTAGAAAGTTTTTTAAATACACCAGCCAAGGATATCCTCTATGGCATCATTTCTGTTGTTAAAGACTTTGATTTTAGGCGTCAGTATGTGTGCGCAGTTTTGAGAGGTTTACAAGGCACTCCATGGGGGTAGCAACTGTTTTTGACCATTTATGAAGGTCCACTTGAGTAGGAGTATCCAAAGGGATGAGCTGGGTGGTTTGGGTTGGACGGGTCAGATCTGGCTAGCAGCCTCGGGAGAGGAACTGTGATGGCGCTTATAGTCTGGGTGGGGAATCTGAAATATAGGGGAGAGACGCAGTCTGGTTCGGGTGCTAGCTTAGGGTTAAGTTAATTAATAAACAGTAGAGAAATAGGGGCATCATAGACTAAGATTAATCGTATGAATAAAACATTAGGCCAAGGAGCAAAAACGAGATAAGAGGTAGGATTAATGACAGAAGATAGGGAGTTAAATTGCGTTGGCCCTAGGTCAGATTTCGGAGCGTTTGATGGCGGCACATCAAGCTGGTGCCCTGGTTAATAATAAAGACTTTATGCGGCAAAGTGACCAGAGTCGTATTGCGGTCAGGTTGCCATAATGACGCGAAATAATTCAGCTGCCAACAGTCCGTAACTACTCCGGAGTACTAAGTTGATCTTCCGCCGGTCGTCATGATCACCATGCTCTGCGTTGCTGACCTAATGCAGAGAACAGGACTGTAAAATGAGAATTATGAAGGCTGATATGTTGAAGGTAAGAGAAAAAGTTGGACTATGGTATAACGTAGTCCATTTCTGTCGATTTAGTCCGCCTTCTGAATGAAGCTACAGAACGGATGATATAAGGGGTAAATCGTTGGTGCCTGTAGTCTTAAGAAGGAAACCGGTAAAAGGTGATACAGCTCCTGGCACCAAATCTGAGTTCAGCTACAATTCTATTTGGCCTTCGAAGCTTGGTCTAGACTGATATTGGTCCCAGTTAGGCTGAGAAATGAGGACACGTTGAGAAATTTAGGCAATATAATCTTGAATTGTGTTACACTCTAGCAGAACCGGACAAGGTCCGGCAATCTATTCTATAAGTTACAGAAAACAGTTGTGAAGAACGTTGACCTGACAGACAATTTGGACGGTGGTATTCTAGGGGAAAACGGTGAATTCCTTAGGGTTTAGGAACACTTATTAAGGAAATGGATGGGGTTTCCAGCCGTATGTGCTTGCAGCCTTAAGAGCTTGAAAAGGAATATGAGGTCAAGTTTGACACGGCGTAACCGAAAGGGGTCAAGGTGTACCAGATCCCATCGTTTTCTGTAACTAAAGCTTGATGTTGAATCGAGAAGTTTCGTTGTGGATGCCCGTTGTTTTTTCGCATTGCAACACGATAAGCCCTGAGCATGTTTGAGAAAATTGTTGGGCAGTACTCCAGTTGCGGTCTACACTGTGATTTGTACAGCATCAGCTCACAACTTGGAGTGCGAATGTTTTGACAACGAGGCCATTAGTCTTGTTTGCTTTGGCGATTTGACAAACCACTTGCTCGTGGAATTTGAATGAGGAGTATTGAAAGCCTAGATCTTTTACACACTGATTGGTTAACATTACGAGGCCGGAAAAACGCGACACCTATAGGCAAGAACAGCGCTTTTAGTGGCAAAGTTCCATCGCCCATTACCGACACTCTTCGTCTAGTGAGTTTAAATCCTCCATGGTACTGTTTATGGCTTAGGTTAAGGAAGATGCTCGAAAGCATGGATTATCTTGATGTCGTCGGAGGATGAGAAAGGTGTGCCATGGCATACTGCTCGAATGATGTTCAAGTAGAGCATGGATAGCTGGGGCCAGAAAACACTACCTTCCATTACGCCACTAGTGATTGGTTGGGATTAGTGTGGGGTTCCGCTGATACTGACTGCTTGGGAGCGGTGAGAGAGGTAAGAGTTTAACCAAGGATCTGCTGAGCAACAGGATTGGATTTTTAGTGTCAATTGCTCATCACGCATACGATAAAACGCCTTGGTGATGTCAAAGAAGGTCATTATAATGATCTTTTTCTTATCGACATTTAGAGTGACCAGATCAAATAAAGCAAAGTGGCATGAAATACAGGATCTGCATTTGAGAAGACCATGTTGGAATTCGCCAGTTAAGTCGCTGGTCGTGAGGTCAATTAGCTGGTCCTTGACAATTCTATCCATGAGTCTGGCCAGGATGGGTGTTTGATTTATTAGACAGTAGTTGTGTGGGTCGTACGGCAGTCAATTTTTGTGGAGAGGAACAGTTCCGGAGACTTTCCACTGAACAAGAAATACCCCAATTGATAACGAGATAGTAAACAGGTTTAACAAGATAAGTGCAGTGTCGGGTTCGCCGAAGCAGAAATGGGCAGGAGTTCCACTGTCTGGGCCAGGTCGGTAATATAGTTTGACGACGACAACAGCCTTCTCCATGTTTTCTGTAATAAAAACGATGGATAATTATTTCACCTGTTAGCCTAGAGAGGGTGGATAAACTTTCGACTGTGTCAGTAGTGACGGCGGAGGAGAAGTATGAATTAAGAGCCTCGGCAATTTTCTTTGGATCATGGAGCTGCTGGCTATTACGTAGGATTTACACGGAGGTACTAAATTTATTGCGAACAGCGCGGAACCGCAAAAGTCTGGCCAACTTTGGGCCGGGATTTCATTGCCGAAGGGCGGTTTTTCCTGCTTACGAGATTGATCCTCAGATACAGCAAGCAGGTCGTTTTGAACTCGATTTATCCTGAGTAACATGGAAAAGCCCAAGGTTAGTGTGTAGATATTCTGCAGTCTAAGAATCTTCCTTTCATATTCGCAGTCTTTGCTGATTCGCATTGCCGGGGTTGAGCTGTGTGACGAGTAAGGTTGGTATTAATCGAGTGTAAATTTGCATATAAGATGTCGGCAGCTGCTTGGAAGCCAGATGAAAGTAAAAAATAGACCAATCAAGGCTCCGGAGAGCGGCAGTCAAACCACTCCAGTTTGGTAATTTGTAAGAGACGCTCACGAACTGGGTAATGGTTGCAGATGTTAGGGGTCTAAGACAAACATGAAGAAAGCCGGAGACCATCTTATGGTAACTACCCAAAAAGTCATCTAGCACGAAGGTGTCAACATTAGGGAGATCGTGAGTGCGAGGTCGAGGATATTATTTCCTCTGGTGGGGGTTGCGACATGCTGCATCCGTCCTCCTACGTGCGTTTTACGAACGAAGTTAGAGAACTGTGAAGGGGCAGTCTTGGTGGACCAGCAGATCTTAGGAGCATTGAAGTCTCCTGCTATAGGTTTCAGTTCCCCATGAATGGATGCAACGTACTCGAAAGCCTTTGTGAATTGGGGTATCCCAGAGCTATTTGATGATGGAGGTCGATAAACACATCCTAGGTGCACTAGAGAGTTATGCACACGGATGGAGGGCCGGAAAATGTCAGGCAAGATGTCTAACACTGGGTTTCGGAGGAGGAACACGGCAAACTCAAACTTTAACGTGATCTAAGCAACCACCTCCACGCCGATTAGTTCGGTGCACTAGAAGGAAGTTGCAACCATTCAGAAACATTTGGTTTAAGGATACGTCCCGTCCACCACGTTTCAGCGACTGGAATGATGTCATATGTGTGGCTGTACAAAAAGCCTTGGGGTGCTAATTTTAGTTCGAGGGGATCGCGCGTTAGACAGAATTACAGACACTTTGGATGTGCAGTCAGTGCTGGGTGGTTTAGCATAAAGGCCAAAAGTCGGGATTGGGGTCTGGTGAGCCGGAATGCAGCAAGGAAGAAGCGTTAGATTTGCAGCTGACGTACTGGGTTTGGCAGAAACATCTTAAAGAACATTCGGAATTGGCAGAGGCTAAATTTTTGTGCAGAAAACTGGTGAATATTTGGAGACCATTTTTGATTGATTATGGCATGGGACGATGCACATTTCGGAGTGGGCATCTCCGAAGGTTTTTGATGGCGTATTGCTACATGGATGACTGCGTTCCTACTGCCAAGTCGTTTTGGTCATCTCCGGGATTACTGGGCGATAGACCCAAGTTTTGTTCAAAAAAACCTGGTTTCAAGGAGGCAGATTTTCCCAGTATGGGAAGCCATATCTTTGGAACCACATTGGCGGGTGCCAGTAAAACCATTGAAAGAACCGAGCTGGCGGGAATTACTCCTCAGGTAAAAGCAGATTAGTGAATGGCAAAGAGTAGTTGTGGGCAACGGAGTAGTCAGGAGGAGGATGGTGAACCGTGCGAGTGGGTGGGATTTCACTGTCCCTGGGACAGAAATTTGGGGATAGGGTGAATCAGTGGCGGCTTGAACTAGCGTCGACGGTTGAAGACTTATAAGGGGCGACGGATTTGCGATCTTTGGGTTTATGTAGGCGCTGCAAACAGTAGGAAGACAGTATCAATTGTCAGTTTGGGTATGGCATTTAAGGTATGGAGAGTACGGGCCATAGTTAACAGTGAGTGGTCCAGGGAGACAGAGATTGGATACGGTATTTGAGGAGGGTTTGGGGTGGCATATGTCAGACCAACGAGTGGCGGTAGTTCGTCGCTCATTTGGGATTGGCTGGGCGGAAGATGCAAAAACATTTTCATTGGGTGGTGGATTGATGGATCTGGCTCTATTTCGGGTAGTCAGTGATGCCATTTGCAGAAGTGAAGGAAATTTGTGGTGTGTTTGGTGCCACGATAGACCGAATTTTTGGGGTTTTCAAACGCCGTTTGGCTTTTGTCATCGTCGACCCGCCTTCAGGCAACTGGCTTGCAACTTCATTTATTGAAATTCGAGAAGAGTTACGCGAGTTTTCACTTGGAGGCCGGACGGACAGTGCACGCGTGAGGGTGAGCGGCAAATCGTCAACAGTTATGGGCTGGTTAAGACGCTGGTCATGTGGGGAGACCTTTTCCGTAGGTCGGGTAAGGGTTGCTAGTGAGGCAGCAGGTGGAGAGACCACAGTGGTGGGTAGAACTGGAGTGGTCGGCATTAGGATGTTGGTCGTGCTATTCCGTGAAGTTGACGCTATTAGGCGGGGCACCGGGTTGGAAGCACCGTTCAGTGGTTCGGTATAAGTGGGCTTGCCAAGCTCGTTCAGGTAACGACGCGGGATGTCATCATTACCGTCATCGTCTACCTTACGTTCAGAGGTGGAGGCAATTTGGGGGCGACACGAGCTGCAGTCGTCCGTTGGGTGGCCGGGAAGGAGAGAGGGCCGGACGCATTTAGGTCGACCGCCGTTTTATATGCTGATGGTGCACTAACCTGTAATGAGGAAAACTTGTCCATGGAACTCAGAGGTAAAAGGTTAGGGCTGTCTTTTGATTTTGTACATAAGGTTGTAGCCAATGAAGTCTATTTGGAAGGTCGTTCTTTCGGCGAAAACCTTGAACGGCATAGCTCGGTAATTAAATGTGATCCGCTAATAAACTGCCTAGCTGTCGGCTTGGCAGAAAATTCGAAGAGCAAGGGGCAGTCCTACTGCAAGCAATATTTTTCCGCAGCCTGACATGAGAATATTGATAGTAGGACATGTTGCATGCATCCAGTACACGGAGTGTGAACGTTTCCAGCGGCAGGCTACCTGGAACGTTGAACACTAAAGCACTTTTATCGGAAACAGCGCATTTGCGAGGCTCTATGGCAATAGAATCTAAATAGCTGCAAGTTATGTCAAGATTTTGAGGGCCCATGAGGTCCGTTTCCTTGTGCGGGCCTTTGAACGTGTGCTGAGAGTAATTGCATTTTCGTATGTCGATTTATTTCCCTTGTGACTGCAACGCGGGGGTGTGAAACAGGAGGATATATATGTAAAAGGTGGAGGAATACTCGGCGAGCAAAAATTAGCATTTCTGGCGTCCGAACTATAGTACTTACGAGAAGCAACGTTATTCGCCAAGTGCTTCTTAGCAGCGCGGTTTCTGCTGTGCAGATTTTGCTGATACAAATTGGTCTGAATAGAAAACTAGAAAGCCAGAGGTGCCCCACTACAAAATGCTGCCTACAGTGAAAGTTATACAAAAGTTATGTGTAAGAAATGTCTGAGTCACGTGACAAACCGGAACACCTGGATGGCTAGAGACTTCCGGGAAGGCGAAGAGAGAAAAATGGGTAAACTGAAAAACAGGCTTGTCTAGTCCTTTAAGGAAATAAAAAGACAGACAGTATTTGTGCCGTAAAATATAAAACCATTTGGGTCGGAGTCAAATCAATTTTGCGAGCATGACAATGCAAGCTCAGACAGAATAATAGCAAAATGGCTTATCAGCGAGCAATCCAATGTTTGATCTTCAGAAAAACAGCTGCTTTTTATGTCTAAGGAAATAGCTTCAACCATGCAAAAAATTTCAGAATAGCACTAATTAACTGAAAAACAAACACAATGATAACTCACGGCTAGGAACGGCCTACCTCATAACTTCCTTTCAGCCTCCATAGCCCCAGTTGAACTAAAGGCCGGCACTTCGGGTCCACACACAATCAGCTTGGCATCAATGAGCACGAAATCGTCGCAATTCAAAACAAATTTCACCTGACTGGAGACTTCTCGTAATCTATGCATCCGCCGGCTAAATGAAGTCCTTGATCTGCCCAAACAACATTGCTTGATAATCAAACTAAATAAACAAGGCGGCATTGCAAAGCTGCTCGCTGTGGGGCCGGCGAAAACTACTTGGAGTGACCGAAATTTGTGACTTCTAGGCTGTTAAAAGCAGACATTAGATAAAACATCACGGAAGTGTTTAACAACCACATTTCTTCTTTCTTGATCAGAACACCGTCCCCTATCTCACTTCAACCTCAACTGATGGCTTTAACTGTTGAATTTTACAGGGCTTCCAATGGCAGTCACATCGCCATATTAAAAGCCGCTCTCCATGACTTGCTTGGAGGCTTACCCCAGCACTCAGTTAGCTAAGTAGACCGGACACCATTTTTCTTTCAAAGCTTCTCAGCCTACTATTAGAAAACAGTAGGGTACCAACCCATTGGAAAGCTGTCGTCATCAATTCCCTATCTGAAATGAAAGACTTCCGCCAAGATCGGGAAAATTACCAATCACGAACCACATCTCCTGGGTCTGCAAGATCCTAGAGAAGAGAGGCGAGTTTCAAATACAGGATAATCCTCCCTCAGACAATCTGCTCTATGACCGCCGATGCATCCATCAAGCTGTAGTCCCGCATGACTTGTCGGTCAAGCTTTCTTAATGATTTTACTTTGCTCTGCGATAACGGTGGGTCAGCTATTACAGTCCCTCTTGATCTGAAAAAGGATTTCGACCACGTACCATTCTCATCTCCAAAATTCGATGCTTTTGGTATCCCGACCTCTTTCCCGCCTGTCTTTTCTCGTATCCAGCAGGCCTCTATCAACTCCCCAACCTATAACTGGTGTCGTTTTTTAAGGCCAAACTCTAGGGTCCCCGCCACTTTCCACATGTGGCAACACCATCTGCCTCCGCCTGCCGTCGTACCCCTTGGCTCTCCTCCGACGCTATCAGGGTAGACTGTTATTTTGATCGCCCAGATCAACCTACTTTTGTCCTGCATAGACTCGATGACCTGAACTCGGGAAATCAATGGTTTTTTGTTGGATGCAGTTTTCTTCCGCCAGAATCACTATACTTTCATTCAAGTGTTTGCTATCTAGTGGCACCTTTATCTTAAAAAACCACGCAATATCCAACAGTCTTTCAGCGAAATACCTTAGACATCACTGCGGTCTCCCTTATTCTCTTCGAACAACCTTCTTATCAAACAGTAATAACTAAAGAAGTATTTAGCCCACTCTCTTGCCGTCTCAAAGTGAAAACGATAGGATTCGTGTAAAATCTAGATTAGCTCAAAATTTCTCTCTACTCTTTGTTTTGTTCCGTTCTGGATACCAAGGTCTTCCATCCTAACCTGCTCGTAATGACATCAGTTTTGGTCGCTGTTTACTTTCAGCTCGCTGCACTGTTCTCCGTTGTTTCATCTCTATGCTCTTTATCTGAGGTTATTTTACGGACGTTCAGTACAGCCTTGCGTTACGCGACCTGGAGTGACTTGTGGTTTACAATCCGCTTTCGTTTTATCGCTCGCGTTGACGGACTACGGATGTTCCGTTCCTTTACACTGACTTTTGGCTGCCACGCCTGGGCGAGTATCTGTTGGACCTCATCAGGTGTGCAGAAACTCGTGTACCTTCTTGAATCACGGAATGGCATTTTCTAACTACTCTATTTCATCGAGCACCCACTTTTATGCAGATGATTCCCTATTTAATCTACCTTTTGCTGGATAGTGACTGTGGCTCATTGTCGATATTATGGCTTTTGCGTAGGCAATTTCTAACCCATGAATACTACCATAGGAATTAAAGAGCAATCTATTTCTTTCTTGGGTTTTGCGTTGCCTTGAGGTTTCGAAGTGCAATCTACAACTTGGAAAGTCTGCTTTTGCACGAATTCCACTGTGACTCGCTGATCACCTCCACCCGAACCAAGACTGAAACGTTTGGGCATCACATTACTAGCTATCTCAACTCATATTAGATCCCCCATGGAAATTGGACCAATGATCTCTACTGCGCCGATCGCGGCCGCAGCAGGAAATATATCTTTTAACGTTCTTTTACAAAATTTCTATCACGGAGGTCCCGTTTCTCGGCTTAATCTGGACAGCGTCGCCAACTCAGACTTCATTTGTCCCTTCTGCACAAAATCATCAATGACCGGGTAGCTACAGGGGCTGCAGTTTTCCTGTTCTTTGTGAGAGATCAACCTTGATGACCAAGTTGTCGCAGGCGATTCATAGCAGACTATAAAACTGCGAACGCTCTCCATACCTTTTTCTGTGTATTTGGCTAAACCCCGGTGGAGAATAAACTTCTCGCAGTCCATGAGCCTGCAGAATTAAACGACATTTCTGTCTCCGCAACTTGCAAATAGGAAAAATTTGTGAATCACCATCACCAGAGTAATAATTTCAATCTAATGCTCCTGTCGGACTATGCAGCTCAGTACCTAGGCTGCCATCATTAACGAGCGTTTTCTTGTTCCATTTGACCGCTGCACACGAAGCAGCATCGGAGCTACTTCATTGTAGTCCCGTGGCTTGGATCGTTTTTATGTTAGTCCTTATCACATATCTCTATCAGAACAGCTTTCAGGATGCTCCTATCTCATTCAGTACTCTCATCCAAGGAAGCAGGTGATTAAAAACCAATCTGTTCATGTTCAACAGCTGGTGGCGAATCGAATTCCTACCATCAAGTCATCCAAAGATATTTCTTGCCGAACCTGAGATGAAGATCTGCTTGCGGATTCCCGTTTTAAGACCGCAAAAATGGCGCTGATGAAAAAGGAAAGACGGTCCGGACCCCGAATGCCACATCCCACTGATGTTCACATTATCGAATTTGCTTAAATCCAGTGTACTTTTACGCGAATCCCCTTGGTGCGGGTCCCGGTCTGATTCACAGCTGCGTCCATGGCACACTAAGAGCTCAGCTTGACGGCAGCGAGTTGAGCGTTCGGCCGTGATGTATATCATATCTGCACTTTGGTTTAGGCGTCCAGGATTTGGTTTGGTCCAGCCAGTGGCCCCCAGTGGCACGCGCGCACGTCGGATACACCGGTCTCATTCTACTTCTCAAAGATCCTATCACCACAACTTGGGGAAAGAAATCATGCGAGAAAAGGTTAGTGCCATCCACAGGATATTTTGCGTTTTTTCTTACGCGGGTATAGACCCAACTTATTTCAACTGGGCAAAATTTTCTGTATCAACCGTTGTCTTTGATCCGCTTTTTTTCTCCATTAGCTAATTGACATGTTTCTTCCAACCTCTCTCTCACCGTTGCTCCTACCTGAAATTACACTCAGTCTAACCTAATTGCGTGAAACCTTATGTGCATCCACTTTCTTTGCTTGATTACATAACTTCTTCCAGTTATAACCATTTCCACCTGTCACGTCCAAGTAACTGTCCAAAACATTGCACGCAGACTTGTAATTCCCTGATTGTCTCTTCGGTATTCTGCAAGCTAGACAATGCGCAAGCTGTTGCATATTGAAAACATGCCTCCGAGTATTCTTCCCGGTGGCATTTTTGCAATTTCTATTGTGCCGCCTCATTCAATGGGTCAAAACCACTTAATATTCATCTCCAATTATCGCCAGCGTTACTGAGTGGTAAATTCTTTGTTTCTGGTTAATAATCTATTCCGGCGTGCGATATGCAGATGGCAGCCTATAGCAATAAAGCCAAAACCGGGTGGCTGTATATTAGGCTCGGATGGTTTTCCCTCAGAGAGGGCAAACGAGGAAATGTTTCTACGTTTGTACTGAGGACCATTGCACCAAATTCTCGAGCACCATGCACAATATTGGCCCCCATACTTCTGCAGCAGTCTGGTGCAAACAGTGGAAGTTCAGCGCCTAGCGACAAAAATGCTGGCTGTGCAAGATGAACAGTTTTGTGTCAGCATTTCAGTGCTTGACCCTTCGAACTATGGAAAGCAGAAGAAGCAGAGGAAAACAAACGGAAACTTGTAAGATCGTGAAGAATCTAACTACCGTGAAGGGCACCGATTTTTTGATTTTTCCCCGTATGCGACACAATGTGGCGTGGGCCGAACCTACAAAGAAGGCAGTTTGTGCCAGAATTAACGAGCAGATTTTTGTGAAACAGATAAAACCGTTCTGGGCTAGATCTCCTGGGAGTGCTGTTTACTGCGCGCAAGTGAAAGCTTTTGAATGGGCTTAGAATCCATGGGGAATTGCGATGTTCCCAAATCCAGTAACATGGATGGAGTCAGACCAAATAGCCCCGCTTTTTTCCCTTTTGTTTGGTGCACGATAGGCAACTGTGCGTGTAAAGACACGACCAAAAAACTCCGTCTTGAAGAAAATAAAGAATTTAAAACATTGATAAACGTTGGAAGCCAGGGAAACTCAGTGGGAAAACCAATCAGGATATCCTTTGAAATTTGCGGGCGACTTTGTCCTATGCAAATTTAACTAAACCAAACTATACTAAACTCAATTGTGTGTCTGAAATTCGTCTTGATGAGAAGCTTCTAAAGGATCTGCGTGACGGAATATCCGACCATCTTGAGTCAAGCAAGCTAAAAGCAGTAGAACGAAGCAGTTATTGACAAAATGATCTTATTTGACCGACTACATTGGAGTCCAAAACGAAGTGAAAGTCATGGTTGTTGAAGTAAGAGCAGCAGAAATTTGCTTTCTCGACCCCAGAATGCGTTCGATTCCATGAGCTACAGGCTGCTTTAACAGACGGTGAAAGTTTTGGAGTGGACTCTAGGGGGAACAACTGGATTGTACACAGTATAAAGGGTGGATCGTTCAGTATAAGAGTTGAGGAATGGTAGTGAGAAATAAATCTGATGCACAGTGGGGTGCCCCAAGGTTCTGTCCTGAGACAGCTGCTTTTCGTGATGCATGTCAACGGAGTAAACTACGAACAGGAAAGTTTCTCTTGCTTTTTCAGGTTACAACAAATTATTACGAACAATAAGTGGTGACGCTATTTAGAGGGATCTGTAAAACGTTTACCAGTGGCTGATAAGATTGGGTATGAGACTGAACTGGGACCTGAATTTGATGATGGTGTACTTGAATATTGAGTGGTATGTCCGTTTTTGGCGATTTATTCTCCCCGGTGAAAAGGCATCGTTTTTCGGTCATTCAAGTCGCGAAGAGCTATATGTCCACCCGGGATGACCGATTAAGTTTGCTGTTAAATGTGTAGTGCTGCCGGCTTACCAAAATTGTGAAAATGTTCACAGTAAAAAGCAGATGCTTGATGGACAAAATTGCAGCCGCTGTGTTAAGAAAACTAGAAAGCGTCCGTTTTGCATGCCAAGGAGGGAAATTCACAGGTTGTTCTCATAACGATGGCCCTTTTGTTTATGGTATTTCTGTGTTTGCATGGTGATCCTATGGATTTCTTCCGTTGTTAGAAACGTTTATATACGTGAATATGTGGGTAAATGCATAAGAATTTTCTTTACTATGCGCACTCATACGTGCACATAAACTAAAACGTGGGTAACTGTACGTCTACATATATAGGTGCACATGTGTGCATATGCGATCGGTGTATGTACCGGGTTTATTATGTCTTCGGTTATGTAGATGGCTGAATCAGCAAACCTGTGGATGCGCATACCTCCGTTAAGAATCGTAAACGAGCCGGTTTTTGCTCGTCTCCATTCCGTTATCACATTCATATTGATCCTCATCTCTACCATGTAACTCTCTTGATCATCGAATATCCCGGCCAACAGGCGGCGACAGCCATTGCCCTCCAGCCATATTTTGCGCCCGCGATACGCACCTTGCTCCATTCAAACATGGTTCCACTCGCAGTGCGGGACTGGTGACTAGCCACAGAAAAATCTTTGCTAACCATTATCTAGCTTTGATTTACAACCCCGTGTTCGGGAAGTCACA